>CAVLGW020000329.1:0-18381 GCA_963669155.1 Arbacia lixula
CCCCCCCCCCCATCACCACCAACACTTCCTCCTTACCTTGATGGTGAGGGAGAGTCTCTCGCCCACGTACCCCCTGAGCCTGGGGGTAGGGGCAAGCGTGAGACCAGCTTGTCCTCGCTGGCCAGGGGGGCAATGGCTTCCCTGCACAGCACCTGCAGGGCGGCTACACCCTTCTCCACCCACGCCACATGCAGGATGGACCCGCACGCCACGAATAGACGCTGGTCATTGTGGCCCCACGTCAGCGCTGATAGGGGTCTCTGTAAGAGAGGATGGACCAATTACTGTCTCTGGTTCATCGCCGTGAATGATGATAACTCAGGACCAATTACCTATCTATCTACACTACAGCTCAAAGGAAATGGCATCGGGTAAAGGGAAAGGGAAGAAAGGGAAGGAGCCGCAGTTTCGAACCGCAATATATTTGTCCAGTTCAGCATGAAATATGATGCATTAGCTTAAAAAGCATCATGTTTCATGCTGAACTGGACAAAATATACAGCGGTTCAAAACTGCGGCTCCTTCCCTTTCCAATTACCCGATGCCAATTCCTTTGAGCTGTAGCGTATCTGTGCAGGAATGTTAAGTGTATGTATGGGGTAGTCTGTTACATCACAGAACTTGAAATGATTAGTTTATCATACTATTTTACATCAATTATGTTGGATTGTGTACTACACATCACACACAGAACATAGTACGTGGGGACTTCCTTTATACATACAAGGAAATTCCTTCATGTATATATGAGGGACTTCCCACTTTATGTCTGTAAGGGACTTCCACTTTCTATCTCCTGTGAAGGAATGTTGAGTGTGAATCTGAGGTGGTCTGTTGTATCTTAGGATTTGGTCTAACAATACAGCTTGAAATCACTTGTTTGATATCACTGTACTGCAAATCACATTCACACCACAGTCTATGGATCCCCCATAATATGCACAAGAAAATTCCATAACTTATTCATAAGGGATTTCCCCTGTCTATCTAGTTGTGAAGGAATGTTTAGTGTACATCAACAGTGTTTTGCGATTTCACATAACTTGAAATCATTAATCTTATCATGCAAACATCAATAATAGGATGTATAGGTATAGCCAGAACACTGTATACAATGTGTAATCCACATTCGCCAATGTATAAGTGAGGGAATTCCCCCCTTTTGGTCTTGAGGGGCTTTCCCCTATCAACCTACCTGTGAAGGAATGTTGAGTGTGAATCTGAGATGGCCTGCGGTATCGTAGAATTTGTAACCATTATTCTTATCATGCAATCATTACTAATACCATGTACATACAATGTATGTGTATTCCACATTCCCTAGTGTATAAGTGAGGGAAATCCCCCCTTTTGTGTGTGAGGGGCTTTTCCCTATCGACCTACCTGTGAAGGAATGTTGAGTGTGAATCTGAGGTGGCCTGCGGTATCGTAGAACTTGACAGCGCTGATGCTCTCCACCGGCTGTGTGCCGCCCACTGCCAGGAAGCTGCCACAGCAGCTCCACTCCATCTTTATGGCAGCTTCAAGCGCCAAACAAAAATGGCAAAAAGAAGAAAAGAGTTTGCACTTACAAGAATGTATTGCTTTCAAGCATCTATATGACACAATATAATGCCACTGGTGACTTTGGGGCAGAGGTATATATAAATACTCTTATGCTAGCACTTCTTGAGAGAAATCTATTTGAATAATATTAATATGAAATAAATATCCCTTTATGAATATACCATATAGGAACTGCTACAATATTTTGTACCATATTTAGATTGTCAGAATGTCTGACTATCAAAATGCAGAATCAATTCGGGAAGCTCATGCTTTAACTCTTTATAAGCCACTAAACCTAAAACTAATTTTGCACCTGGTTCAGTATGAAACATAAATCCAGCAGAACAGCATGCCATCCAGCACAGAATGAGGTAACTTATGGTCAATTCTCCCTATCGCATATAGCTCTCTGAATCTGTATGCGTGTGGCACTCTAATTTTTTTACCTTTAATTCTTGGGATATGAACTTCCGGGTTCACAATCATTCTATAGCTATTGTCTTGCTTGTGTCTTTTTATTCTTTCATTAGTCCATCCACAATCAATGTTGAGGTAGGCAAAAACATCGCTGTGAGTGATTGGTGGTATTTTTTCCAGCTTCAAAGGCCCATGCTCATTGGCCGTTTCCATGGTACTTACAAGCACACACTACACCCACCTGTCATGCCAGTTTTGATGGTGATGGGCGTGACATCATCATGGCTCTTCATGAGCTGAATCTCTCCGTCTCCCAGGTCCACCGCCATGACCGGTGTCTTCCTCTTGCTGCGGTTCCGCTTGTCGCTTCCCGCTGGTTGGGGGCAGGGAAAAATATTCTATAGATGTTGGCTACCACTGGAGGAAACATCACAGAATGTTCATGCCAAGCACAACTCATGCTTTACTAGCTTTTATTGACAAAGTAGCTCACGCAATTGATGACGTTTCCCATACCATCGGTGTTTTTCTCGACTTTTCTAAGGCGTTTGATACGATTGACCACGACATTCTTCTTTATAAATTAAGTCATTACGGTATCCGTGGGAAGGCTCTAGATTGGTTTAGGGATTACCTTACTGATCGAAAACAATATGTAAATATCAATGGACAAGAATCTAGTTTGAAATTAATTTCTTGTGGTGTCCCCCAGGGTTCCCTCTTAGGCCCATTGTTGTTCATTTTGTATATCAATGACCTTCAAAATTCGTCACAAATCCTTTCTTTTATATGCTTTGCAGATGACACCAATTTATTTTTCTCACATCGCAACCCTAACACGCTCACACTTATATTAAACAATGAATTAACCCATGTACAGTCTTGGATCCATGCAAACAAATTATCGTTGAATATTGACAAAACACATTATATGTTATTTAGCAATTCATTGCAAGTTATTCCAAATGATATAATTATTAATGATATCAATTTGAAACAGGTAGACAGTACTAAGTTCTTAGGACTTCATATTGATAGCGATTTATCCTGGAAAACTCATATTAATTTTTTATGCAAAATATTATCCAGGAACACAGGAATTCTAAACAAGCTAAAACATTTCTTTCCCTCTCACATATTACAAACTATATATTCAACTTTAATTTCTCCATATCTTAACTATGGAATTTTAGCTTGGGGAAATTCATCAAAGCTTTTGCTCGATTCTCTTTTTATTCTACAAAAACGTGCAATAAGAATTGTTAACCACGCCGAGTATTTATCTCACACAATTGATCTTTTCAGAAATAACAAAGTTTTGAAATTGATTGACTTGTTTAACTATAATGTTGGTATTTTTATGCATAAACTTTCCACTAATGAGCTTCCTGAAGTCTTCCTTCAAATGTTCACTAGAAATAACTCTGTTCATAACTATCCAACCCGGCAACATGACGCTTATCACCTTCCACGTACTCGAACAATTTTTGCACAAAAAACAATTATGTTTACAGGGCCCAAATACTGGAATGATCTCCCCCAAGATGTCAGTGGTTGTGTATCATTATATCCATTCAAACGTAAACTTAGAATGCATCTATTGAATAGTTACTCTACGTAAGCTCATTGAGATTCTAAACTTTTGTGTATAATGTTCATTTCCATGTGTAATTTACATAATGCCTTGCTGTTGCACGCTTCCGAAATCCTGCCCGATACTGTTTTTCACTCGTTCTCTATATATGCTCATGATTTCGTAAGCGCGGCAGCAGCAGGCATTGTTCTTAGCACCTCATTGCAGCTGGCTGGTGGCTACTCAATACATAGTAGGCCGATAACGCTATAACATTCCAATGTTACGAACTGTTATTCATATCAATCTGAACTTAATTTGACTGTTGTTCATCCGATATACATATAGTTGTAGTACGCAGACTGGATTCCTTAGGTATTGTAATTTACGCGTTTGCATAATATCTCGACACGTTGTATCATATGAAGACAGCATCAAAAACTCAATCGGATAATTATTGACGTGCTCTTGATTGTTTATTCAAGCTATTAAGTATGTGTAAAAATCTCCTTGCATTCTCATAGCCCTAAATTCACAGTTTAAATCTTGTTCACTTATATATGAGAAGTATCTGTTTTACGTCCTCGAAGAATTTGTGTTATTTCTTGTTTTAGTTTGGTCCTAAGTTGCATCCGTACTCTATATCTATTTATATATACACCAATTTTACCGGGACTTACGCCTATCAAGCTTGCTTCTAGTAGGTCCCATCATATTTCTCTCTCAATTTCCATCTTATCATATATTGTATATTTATGTTGTATTAAGTTGTACATCCAAGTTGGATATTGTATATTATTTTGTTTTGCACATTGTATTCATCGAGAAGTATGAAAATAAATTGAAATTGAAATTGAAATTGAAATTTGTGCTGCACTGAGGGAACGTAAAAAAGTCACAAGCCAAATGCGAGGGACTTATTTGTTCCAGAGGCAGCAGTGCAAAACCCTCATGTTTAAACATTTTGTGATGTTTACGACAACAAAGCCAAGATCTGATATATCATTCAGGTTAGACTATCGAACATTTAGTTTCACATATACATGTACTAGTAAAATGTGTTGGAATAAAGTCACTCCACCTCTCATCAGTAGGCTCACTGCATAGCTGTGTGGTTAAAACATGCATGCAGCATATTAAATATACACACACGTGGGCTAGGCTGGTAGAAATATGTTAGGACTGAGTCATATTGATTGAAATGCCTATTCGAGCTATAACAATATAATTAAGATAAACAATATCTGTAACAGCATGGCACTAATTGACAATGTTCTAATCAAGTAGTTTTATAAGGGGAATGATACATGCATTGAAAATGAATATTTAAACAATGTTTTTCACAGATGTTTCCCTTTGCAGCAGAACAGGATTCGTATAAGAGAGTGTCACCTGTTTATTGAGGATGACATTAAAATATTTACGAGGGCAATATTTCAAGCATGATTTCATGCTGTGTATTATTCAATGAGAAAAAAATAATTCACTCCTAACAGGTACTTTATGCATTTTGCATGCTAAATTGCCCTGAGCCATCATGTTATCAGGATAAATATTTATTTTCCTAAGTATTCTGAAATGCCAAAGCTACAATAACAGGTGATGATTTAGTTCAATTGAGCGTGGTCTTTACCAGAGAGGTGTAAGGAATGGAGTCAGCTCCCTTTTAGAAACTTGTTTTTACGCACATACCTCTACGAAAAAAAATATTCCTGAACATCTAAAAAACAGAAAAAGAGCAATATATGGAATCATACAAAACACAACATATGGGATAGCACCTCGCACTTATCGTCACAAAATTGACATTTCAAGAGATCATAACTTTCTTATCCTTTGATGGATTTTCATTAAACCTTCATGAATATGCTTCTTTCATATTTCTGCTTTTATTGAAATAAACTTAATTTGAGGGTGAACTATCCCTTTAAGACTTTCCAACCCTGCTTGCTTGTTGGTGGCTACAATGGATGAACTTCTCAAATGTACATGCACCCATACGCATTGTGCTTCCAATTCACCGACCTTTTCTCTTCTTGCGATCGTCCCCTTCGCTGTCCCCAATGTTGACCATGCGGAACTTCTCTGATGACCAGAGCAGGGCCTTGATGGGCCGGTCAGTAGCCAGATTGCACTGAGTGACCAGGGCGCCATGGATGTCCATCACCACGATCTCCCCATTGGATGTACCCAACAGGACCTGGCACAATTAGAGCAAAAGACCACGAGAATAAACATCAATGCAGAACATTTCTGAAGATTAACAATCATAGAGTACACAATGAAAAATCAAATTTCAGAATGAGCAAGTGCAAATGGATTACATCTACTGTATACTGTACATTCAGGGAAAACAGCATTGGTAACACCTGTATAGAAAGACCACATCTCTGTAAAGACCACTTCCCCCTTGAACAATTTTTTCCTAAATGAAACCTGTATTAAAATAACCTGATATTTAAAACAAACACCTGCTCATACTGATCATATTTCTTGTCTCCCTTGAACAGTCATTATACACAGTGAAAACAAATGAGTTAAAAAAGAGGCACATGACTTTAGAAATCTGTTAAAGTCATTAAGAAATCAAATCATACTGCAAATATAATTTATTCAACCTACCAAAACTTATTACATCTCCTTTTAATTTCAACACACTAGATGTTTCTAAATCAGCATGCTGGCACAGACAAAATCTCCTTATTTCTCACGATATTAATCAGGAATGGAATCATGATTCTAGAAATATTGAGAAGTGGTATGGAATATATCTCAAGTAATTGTGCAGAAATTATTGTGTATTTTCCTCAAAATAAAAGAGGAGCAAATGAAGTATAATGCTAGATAGGGGAGTGATGTGTAATATTCAAACCAGTGTGCAGGGATTATACATAAAACAGACACTTCTTAGGATGTAAAAGAAAGAGTTAAATCTCAGCAGACACATATAGATATAATGTTACACGGTTTTCATTTCAGTTGTGCTTGTGTGTGTACATGTACACAACATTTTATGGGTGTTACTGTGGTAGACACATTGAATGCATGACATATACGAGCTGTGTAAGGTGTACATGTATGTATACGTGCATCCGCAGATAACATATAAATGTATGAAGACAATTGATGCCTTCATTGATTATGCCAAATGCCATCCTAGCCTTACGCATTTATGACTCATATTCCTACTTCACTTTAAGGGTTTACCCTCTCCTCCTCTGATCTCTCTCTCTTTCTCACATTCTAGACTCTCTCCTCTCCAGTCATTTTCTCACTCTCTCATCCCCCCCTCCCCCCTCTCTATTTCTTAGCTACCCCCTGTTACCTTTCTCTCTCTCTTTAATCCTCTTCTTATCTCTCCTCTTTCTATGTCTATCTCCCACACATTTTATGTCCTCCTTTCCTGTCTCTATCTTTTTCTCTCTCAATTTGTCCTTCCCTCTTTTCTCATTATCTCTGTCTCTTCATTTCTGCCAATTTTGTCTCCCTTTCTCATTTGTCATTCTCTCTCTCTCTCTCTCCCTTGATGTAATTCTCTCTCTCTGTCTCTGTCTCTCTTACTCTTTACCTCTCCGTCTCCTTTTTCAGTCGTCCTTTCTTTTTCATCGTGATCTCCCTGTCTCCGTCTCATTCTCTTTCTCTCTCAATTTCTCCCTCTTTCTCTTTCTCTCTCTCTCTCTCTGTCTTTTTGCCAGTCTGGTTCATCATCTCTCTTATTTTATATCCTAACCCCAGCCCCTCTTCCTCCCTCTCTTTATCTATTTCAGTATCTAATTCCTCTTTCTCTCTGACTCACTCTCTCTCTCTCTCTCATTCAATCTCTCTCACTTTCTCTCATTCGCTCTACACATTTCTGTTTGTCTATCTGCCTGTATGACTCTCTCTCCCATATCTCTTCTCCTATTATATGTTATTTTACTTCTCTTCTCTTCTCTTTCCTGCCCCAGCTCTCATAAAACTACATGTACCTGCATACTTTCACCCTCCCTATGTTTATTCAATTTCGTCTGGGATATCATAGAATGGTCTGGTGTTACATTTTTGTATAATTCTTTTATTTGATAGCCGTGATACATGCAGGGTCCATGTAATCTTTGGCTTGAACGTAGACAAATATTTCCATTTCCACACAACACCATTTCCATAAAACACCACATCAAACAAAAAACTACTGTACATGTACGTAACATGAGAGCAGGAATGAAATAGAGAAGGTGATGCTACAATATATGTTTGCATTTCCTACAGCTTTGTTCTCAGCATCGAAGGGAAACTAACTATGGTACGGCATACATCATGTACATACAGACATACAGACAGACAGACAGACAAGTACATTGTACAAGTCCACCTACACAGACAGCACACAATGCTAACTTGTTTAGAAATAAATTAGCATCAGTCTACTGTAAGGACAGATAAATCTTTGCGGATTCCGTTGCTAGGCAACAGTGACTAATGCCTGTGTTGCAGAATACCAGTACGAAGGAGGCTGTGATTAACCTATGGAAGCCTGTGGGCTCACGGTGACACTTGCATTTGTGTGGATTACGGAGTCTGAGGTTTGCAATCGGTTAATGTGCCAACCCCAGGTGAAGCCCATGTAGACTACATTGTCAAGCTAAGATGCTTGTTAGCTTCTTCATACTCCATGTTTTAGATTTCCTGATGTCTACAGGTCGTTTATTCCACAATCTAGGAGCTGCACAAAAGAATGATCGGTCACCTAGGGTTACTTTTGTTCTGATTTGGGGGACTTGCCATATTACCGCCATACCAAAGATTTTAAGGAATCAGGCTCGACTAGCACTTGTGCTAACTTCTGATTCCCGTTAACAACTTTCACTTAATAAGTACAAAATTGTGTAAAATGCTACATCACAAGTAACATGCTTTATTTCTACATTCATTGTTAGATTCATGCCAGTTTTGTTTGTTTATTTGTCTATTTCTTTCTTTGTTAATTCAGTCATGTAAATACAAGTTTTTGTATTGCTATTGTTACTGTTGTTGTTGTTGTTGTTAATAAATTCAATAAATAAATAAATAAAAATAATAGTGCAAACATGTGATGATGAGCAGATGTGTTTCCAGAGTGTCAGTCTGTACAATTTGTTATTACAAATCCATTAAGTATTGTCTCTACAATGTACAGGTGTATCATTCTAAATGCATTAAGTGCTGTGCACCTACTATTCATTATCATAAAAGCATTTAAGCACTGTGTGCACAATTTACTACTACGACTACATAAGGCAACGTCTGTACAATTTATTAGCAAATCACATGAAGCACTGTATGTACAGTATACCATGACTGTGTAGAAGATCTTTAGACAGATTTTGCAATCGCATGATGCACTCCAGAGAATGGACGATAACAATCTACATGTAGATGTCAACGGTAGAATGATACTGTAGTCAATGCACAAAATAACGCCTCAGACAATATCACACACATACAGCACTCCTGCTGAATATGTACATAAATTCATATTGAGCAATGCCCAAAATGAGAGATGAATATCAACAAGGAGCTAGTTATTGTTGTTGTCCATATTGCAGTTTGTACAGAATATG
Organism: Arbacia lixula; assembly: GCA_963669155.1. Classification (NCBI taxonomy): domain Eukaryota; kingdom Metazoa; phylum Echinodermata; class Echinoidea; order Arbacioida; family Arbaciidae; genus Arbacia; species Arbacia lixula. The sequence continues at coordinate 9,118 of CAVLGW020000329.1, forward strand.
GAGATGGTGATTTAGATACTATAGATATATATTCAGGGGAATGTTAAAAATATATTACTAATGATGGGGGGGGGGGGGGGGGGGGTAAAGGAAATGGATAAAATGGATAGTAAACTGGTAACTGATAGTAAAACTGGTAAAGAATATGTGACTTGTAATCATGACAGATTCATGGGTTCCTAGTCTTGTTCGATATCAACAGGTGCATATAATTTTCAGACACTTCCATCATGACATGAAATGAGTAAGGGAGCCATGGTCATAGCCTAGGTACTAGGCTGTGAGGTGCATGGAGACAACCCAGTCTGTCAACAACTAGGTCTGGTAACACAGACTATGCCCCAATCCCATCCTCGCTCCTGAGAGGGGAAGAAGAAAGAAGCCAGAGGAGCTATGATGACATCAGGGTGTAGTCTATGTTACCAGACGTAGCTGTTGACAGACTGGGTTGTGTCCGTGCACCTCACAGCATAGTACCTAGGCTACCATGGTCATGGCAGAATGGGGGAGTTTCACTAAGCTGCTCGTAGGTTCCGCACAACTTTACGCATGACTGGTGACCTGTCCCTGTGCTCAGTGAGATACCCCAAGTTGTTCCTGTTTTAACATCAAAGTTTATTTCCAAAAATCCTAATCAAATTTGACAAAACATACACTTTGTATCAGATGTTTGTTAAAAATGTTAGCAACAATTGTCTGAATATACAAAGATTAGATTTCACCTTAAGCTCATGGGAATCAAAATCATTGAGAATCTAATTTAGCACAAGAACAGGTCACCGGTCGTGCATAAAGTCGTTCAAAACTTAAGAACAGCTTGGTGAAACACCCCCCAGGTCTTATATTCTATATCACTTATTTCCATTACCTTTAAAATGGTCAATGAACTCATTCCTGGCATAAGCTCAGTATTTACCAAAGTACTGACTTAATGTGACAAAACATCAGGAAGGAGTAAGAGGAGAGAAAGATGGAAATGGAGGGAGGCAGATAGATAACAAAAGAAAGATGGGCAGATGGACAGAGATATGGAGAAAATGATAGGGAGAGTAGGTTTAAGGGGAAAAGGGGGGGGGGGGGTTGGGTGAGAGATAGTGATGTATCGTATGTTTTGTATTTCCACAAGATTCCCACAAGATCATGACTTGTTTTAATGTGTAACCTACTGAAAGCAAAATATTCTTGTTCAATATCATGAGGCTTGACATGATCATCTCTAGGTGCTCAAACTTGAACAAGATGCTTGGATACACTCTTATAAAAAGTGCATTATTTTCTTGCCATTTGTTCCCAATACCAAGCTACTCTACAACCTAGAACAGCTCCCACGACCCAACTATTGAGGCAACGGCATCTGGGCAGACTGAAACCCGACCAGCCCCATGCTCTGGGGAGGCTGGACCTTCACGTCAGAGCCCATGCTCCTGTGGGAAATTTGCATGATGGCGATTTCTGCCCTGTAAATCTGACGACTCAGCCGATGTCATGTTTTCGCAAGGCCAAATGACGTTGATCTGATTTGCCTGACGACATAATGTTGACGTAACATGCTTGTAAGAGGGATGTTTTTGGAAGGGAGATGTTGATCAATGTTTATTCAGTGAAAGGGGGTGTTGGCGAATGAAAGCAAGGAAGAGACTTGAACACAATGAACATCTGCCCTGATCATTTCTGAGTTACAACCAGCACGTCACCAGAACAATGTAGCTTCCTACTTGGCACTAACTCCTCTCATGCAAGACAATGCTGTTTGACAAGAATTGTATGTATGATGTACTACTGGTCTAGAAATGCAGGAGTGGCACATTAAAGACAGGGTATCCCATTGGCAAAAGTCACTAAACTCGGCAGAAATCAGCAGTATACCTAACAATTACATGTGTGAAATCACAGTCATAGCCTCACAAACTTTTTCAGGAGAAGTGAAAAACAATCCTTGTTTACGTTTGAGACGCACCACCCATGGTCAACATTCATAATTGTATTGTCCCTGTCATCGTGCTAATTGGGCATTGCTTCCATTGAATGCATGCACTGTGCGAGCGGATTGGTGCGCACTGTGGTGCAAAGCGGTGTCCAGTCTCTAGGCTATAGGTTTCGGACAACCTGCTAAAAACCTCCTCAAAGTCTAGCAATCGTTCGAATTTCGCTTAAAGTCAGAATCCAGTTCTATTATAGGGTGTGAAGTTCTGATATTCATTCATTTTCCATGGGTTTTACAAAATTTTGACTCGCAAAAGGGACACCCTGTCTTTCAAGGTTAGGGACAGTAATAGTAATGATTATGAGCTAAAATCATAGGATGGTTCTGTTAATCACATTTATTTTCCTCTAAAAAATCATTTTGAGATGGTCTTTCCTAGTGTCCTGAAATAAAACCAGTGCCCTGTTACATAAAACTTACCATTAATGGTAACTTTGCTATCAATGGCAACTTCTATAGAAACCTAGAATTTGATTGGCTGCTGAGGGGTGTTACCATGGTAGTTACCATCGATGAGAGAGTTACCATTAATGGTAAGTTTTATGCAACAGGACTCAGTATAGAACCCACAGTCATGGCAGATTGGAAATTGATAAAAGGTCTTGTTGTGTTTACCAGGGAGTTCTTAGGATTGCTGCCCATTGCCAAGGAAGAAGTCTGTCAAAAACTATCAAGTTCACCCAAGACTTTTATAATGGGGACCCAGTATGATGTAACAGCCAATATTGACAGAATCTGTCCTCAGGGCCAGCAACTAGGGAAGCAGCCCATGAATGTACGCCCACTCCCCCTCCCAGGAAGTGGAGATGGTGCACATACAGTGTGTGTACTTGAAATGCATCAAGTGACCAATAAGTATTGGGGCCTAATGCATATCACGCAATTGAACAACTTTCATTAAAATCTATACCCGTTTTTGGTTACGGAATGGTTACCATAAGTGAATTTGTCCACGGAATCACTACCGTCATGGATATCAAGATTGATTTGGTGTACCTATGTATCCATCATGGCATGCCTGCACGAGGTTGATTGAACTTATACATAGTATTTGCTACAATATTAACATTCTGCAAGTCTTTCAAAGGCCAGACGCTCAGATGTCCGCACTAAAGGAGTGACAAACAGCTGACATTTCAATCTATCAAAGACAAGATCAGTAAAAGAGACAAAAAAGGAGGGATTTCCCCGAGATTTGCGGAGGCGTTCTGTTTCGTGATTCCCCCGGGGGATGGCAGTCTGCCTGATGACCATTTCATTTCTATGCGAACTTTCTAGGAAATGGAAACCTGTCCCATGATGGATTTAATGCACACATATCATTGTGAAGGAGTAAAAATAAATCTTGATTCACTTCGATGGCATAGAGTTTATAGGACAGAAATATTGATGACAAGTTTCGTCAGTTATATTTTATTTTCATTGATTGTCTTAGAAACCTTCCATTATCCTTCTTTAAACTTAATAAACTACCATTCGTGCAAAGAGAAATGACAAAACTTATTTGCACAACTTAGTTTTGTGAAATGCAACCACATCTGATGCATCTCTTAAAATAGAGAGAGCACTGCACGTAAAAATATCAAAATGTATAGGATTTTTTTTTTTTTTTTTTTTTTTTTTTGGGGGGGGAGGCACTAATGAAATCTAGAAAGGACCATTTAATGAGCAACTTGTCTTGCTTCTCTTATATCTTGCTTCTTATTTGTACTGGTATGTTTGTGATTAACTAATGTTTATTTCATGTATATATTTCAGTACTCTAAACACATTGAATGTCGTTCTTGTTTTGTTACCTAAGAGTATTATTATGTTTTAACACCAGATAGGCAAGTATATCATATTAAAACCTGTTGATAAGCACCAACCCAAGGGAGACAGAACTGGCAGTCTATATGAATGTTAGTAGGTCATTATAGACAGGTGCACTTACATGCAAACTGCTCTGAGTAAAGCAGTCTTTATGGAAAGTTGTACAGTAAAACCTGTATACAGAGACAGCTCATGGCAGTCAAGAAATATGGTCTTTATAAACAGATGGTCTTTATATACAGGTCACACTAATACTGGTTTCAATGAGAAATATTGCTAACCAATTATTTACAGAACCTGCATATAGATGGGCTGGCTTTTTTCCCACCCACTTGTACTCTAAGCAGCACGATTCCCATATACAATCTGCTAATCAGACAATAGACTATATACATTTGGAGTACCCTATAGGACAAAATTAAACCAATTTTCCTTTGGTTGTTGTAGTTCCATAGCAAATGTTGACATCCAAACTAGACTAGGGTTCACAGAGCCAGAAAATCTTACCATGAGCAGTAGGGTTATAGAGAAACAATAAATATGGACAGTTGGTCTTTCTCTAGAGGTGGCCGCTAGAGCAGGTTTCACTAACTAAAATGCATACTGACCTGCTTGTCATCCGGAGCCCAGGCTCCACACAGCAGCTTGGCATCCAGGTCTAGCAGGGATGACCAGTACCGCTGACCGGTCACTGACCCCACCAGCACGAAGCCATCCTTGTAGCAGATCAGCGCCATGCGGCCATCATGGCTCCAAGCAAAATCACTAACCTGGGGTCCAGAAGAAAGGACATGTGAAGAATATAAGTCAGGGATTATCTCTTGAAATACCATTTTAATAACATATCAAGCATTAACAATTTATTTGTCGTTTTGGCAGCTCCATGCAAAGTTGCTAACCTAAGGTCAAGATAAGAGAAAGGGGAGAACAGAAGGATTTTAAGAAATTTGAAAAAATGTATCTAAATATAAATGTATTTTGTTTGTGAAAATACAGTAGCTTTGACACAACTGACTCCTTCTTCTGCATTTGATGTTCTCCTCGTTGTTCTTTACATGAATTTCCGATAATTGTTTTTTTGTTTTATTTTTTCATCAGATGTAATTCACATATATATACTTGTATATATTTTTGTGAGATTTTTTTTTTGAGGAAGCATCAACCAATACAGTGGAACCTTACACAGATATTCTCATTCAGTTTGGCAATCCTCAGACATTGGTTGGTGCTTTCCTCTTCGAAATATAGATCTATGAACTGTTTGGCATGGGAAAAAAAACATACCATAACAAATGAATCTGTCTTTCAGCCATTTAAGGTCAAAGAACAAGGTAAAAAAACATTCACCAGGGATTTTAGCATCCCTTCTTACATCACTTGCAATGTGAAGCAAGATTACCTGACTTTCTTGATTCATGTCTTATTGGCTCATGCCCTCAAGGCAATCTCATTCACCTGCGCCGTTTTTTCCATTTAATTCCTAGTACAGTGCCTCACGTACACCAATTACATTTTTGTCAAGGGCCTGAAAACACTTTAATCACTTTAAAGGTGGTATATCCCTTTTGCAGGCCAAAAATATAAAGTTTTTAAAATAACAGTATCTTAAAACTGAAGAATAACTGGTACATTTTTGACAAAGGCCTGAAAAATACCTTAAGTCAGTTTAAAGATGGGGTGTCTCATTTGTAGGCCTACAACAATTTGAAGAGACCACAGTACAGGTATGATCTGCACAAAATACTGTTTATAAACTTCTCAAAAATAGAGTGGGATTTTTTCATTGACCTCTACATGTACATGTCATATGGATTTTTTGGTCATGGAGCACAAACATAAATCGTTCTGACCATTATATTCTTGAATATTGAACTTCATCAGATCAATGGTAGTATCTAGGGTATTTCTTGTCAGCTCTGTGACAAGATATAATTATGTGTATGTAAAACAGTGGAAGTTTACAAGAATAACTACAAGTAAACGTTAACTTTACACTTGAAGAGGCAGACGAACCTTAGAGGCAAACTACAAAATAGTATGCTTTAAAGACTAAACTTGAATTCGACAACACTGTTACATGTACGTTTCATATTTTTAAAAAGCGGACCTATATGTTGTACTTTGTGGTTCATGCAATGTTTTACAGAATTTTATTTTATCTGCAGAATGGTAACGCTGCCTTTAATGAGGCTGTTAACACAGACGAGAGCCTGAATTACATGTAAATGGCTATTGCCTGACAACGTGCATGACTGCTCTAGATAATGGCCCATATTTCCGCAGTGAAACCTCAGACCACAATATAGTTCATTTCTTAGTATGTAATCACAGTCATGTAGTTGCTCTTAAGAAGGAATATGAATTTTTTTTACTTGAATTATCATGTTAAGTTTCCGTACCATTGGCCTTTACGCCACCTATGGGTAACCTATACCCTACAAGCTATGCTTTTTTTTTTTAGGTTTCCCTCCGTAATAATTTGTACAATTCATTTTGTTTGCCAGTTAAAAATGAACTGTCCTGATACATATTTGTTTATGTATTCAGTTGTATATCTTTGTTGAAGATTATTATGGAGAAATAAATCAAATCAAGTCAAATCAAAACTAATAGACCACACACTAAACGTAGACTAACTTCATTGGGCGCAATAAAAATTATCTGATGCTGTCACAAAATTATCAATTTTCATCACAGAATGGGTTATTTCAATTACTAGTATTTGCTATAATTATCATGAGGACAAACTCAATAATGATTCCAAGGACGAAATCACTTATTGAATCGATAATAATGTTTCATGTTGGTCTCTTTGGCGTCTCATGAAGCAAGTCCAAGTACAGTATAACGTGTACACATTCAGTAAAACTACTATTGTGAATATGGGCCAGTGTGTATTTGGGCTTATAACATGAAAGGTGGGAAGGGAAAAATTTGGATGGAAATAGCCATTAACATGTACACTCCAGCTCAAAGGAATTGGCATAGAGAAAGGGAAAGGGAAGACAGGAAAGAAGACGCAGTTTTAAACCGTGGTATATTTTGTCCAGCTCAGCATGAAACACGATGCTTTAGCCTAAATGGCATCGTGTTTCATGCTGAGCTGGACAAAATATACCACAGTTAAAAAATGCGGCTCCTTCCCCTTCTTCCCTTTCCCTGTCTGTATGCCGATTCCTTTGAGCTGGAGTGTACATGTATAATATGTGTGCATGTGCAGAAATTGACATTTGTTTATCTTGCTTCACTTGCTGCACAAATATGGTAAGCAGAAGAGAAAGAGCTTTTTTGACATGGCGTGATATAGAGCTGATATAAGGAGTTCTGGACTGAGAGTTGTGGTACAGTAGTACTCCACGTTTACCCACATCACAGGATATGGCACATAAGACAGGTATATCATATACTGTTCAAAGTACTTGTTTGTGTACAGTGTGTACATTTGATACACCATGTAAGGAAATCGTAATGTCCAGGCACTGATAAATGCAGGTTGACTATTACTATATGGAAGCCACTTGACTGTGTACATAGTGTGACCTTACCAGGTAATGTACACTGTACATGCCTGTATATTACATTGTAATGATAATTTCCAGGGAGTACATGTACTGTACTCCATCGCAATAACTTACACACACAGAGACACATAGAGGACACTGGTACTACTGTAGTCTACAAACACACATACACTCTCTCTTCTTGACCTGACGAGATTCGATCTGACTCGCATCGCTGCAAGTGACCATGATTTGATTGTGGGACGACCCGACCCACCCGCCAGCGATGAGCCTAGCTCAAACTATGGAGGTTTCCTCGGCTGCAGTCGCTAGTGACGACGTCAGTCACGTTCAAATTCAAGCCGCAAGCTTATTAACTGGTTTCTCACAGAGGATGGAGAGAGTAATACTTGGAAAAAGCTATGCCAAGGATCGATGGCCTGTATTTAACACCCACACATAATCACACACTTTCTCTTTCTTATCCTTATTATGTAAATGACGACATTTGATATGTCTCTTTGCTGGAAGTGACCATGATTTCCTTTAGCAAGACCAGACTCCTACAATCTGCTCTGCTGGTATAATAGAGGTTTGTTTTGCCTGCTAGAAATGTCACTAATGTTCAAATCAAAGCCACAAAATAATAAATATTTTTTACTTACAATCAGAGAGAGTGGGAGCAATACAAGAAGGGGGAGAGAGGGGGAAAAGGGAGAGAGTGGGAAAGGAGAGAGAGAGAGAGAGAGAGAGAGAGAGAGAGAGAGAGAGAACAACCATGATGTTTATGACTGGTAACATGCATACACACAGATATATATGTACACATTTCTCCCCTCAGAATTCATTGCTAATAAAACACAAGTATAGTCTTGAACAGTCTGATCATTTACTTAAAATTGCTTTGATCTACCTTAACCTTTCAAGAATCTGCCTCTATTCAACTTAAAAAAAATGAATTTTTGAGAGTTTTTTCTTCTTTGCACATTTTCTCACAATGCATATAAGGGGAGTATATAAGAGATGAAAGTTTAAAGCACTAGTACCTTAACATACATGTACCCCCTTCACCCACCCCCTCATACAACCAAACACTAAACGCAAACTCACTTCCTTCTTGTCTGAAATATGAATTATGATATTTGTTCTGACTGGTTGATTTGATTGGTTGATTTAATTGTACAATGGCTGACCCATCTGCTACCTCTTGAGTGTTGGAACCATGCTCAAACTGAAGCAACAAAATTAGAAAAGTTTTCCTAATGGCACAGACGAAGTTTAAACAATCCTTCACGCCTGCACTTGTCATGTGAAATGTACATAAAGTCAACACATGATTAAATGCAATTTTCAAGCTTGTGCATGAAAAATTATAGCGAATAATTGCATCCAACTTCCTTTTTTGACACTTGTATCTTTCTAGGATAGTAATATTGTTAATTCTGAACAAACAGAATGTATCGGGGTTGTACGGTCAGCTTGTAGTATTGTATTTTGTGTTTGGGCGAGCTGTTCCCACTTTAAATCAAAATCGTATTATGGATACCATGGAAACGAAATCAGCAGTACTGCTGGTGCAAACAGGGCGCGAGACCTGCGTCGGTAATTACGGTAATGGCACCCAGTTTGCAGCGCAATGGTGCCGTTACTGGGCACTCGGGTAGAGGTAAGAGGCCATTTGTGGTTTGGGGAGTATTTACAGGAGGCATGCAAGAAAACTGCTGCAGTAACTAACGCAGGGTTGTGAAAGAACAGCAGACAGATCGAGTGACAGAGGAACAGGGAAAGTTAAGGTTGGTAAGTGGAGGGGGTTTAGTGTTTTTTTTTGTGATTGTGGGAATATTTATAGGAAGGTTGATAAAAGGAATGCACAGCACTTCCAAAATGAGCTGCCTCCTAGGAATGAAGGAATATGCAGCAGAACAGAGAGTGCATGACAAGATAAAAGTATGTGGACTAAAGAACGTG
>CAVLGW020000330.1:0-18378 GCA_963669155.1 Arbacia lixula
AGACAGAGAGTTGTGGAATAACATGATCGCCAAAGTCAATCGATACGGCACTTGAATATACAGAACATGGATATGAAACCGTACTACAATTCAACGTGTTACCTTGCTTTTCGTGAATGGGGGTGGCAGTGTACCCCAATCTTCTCCGGGCCCACCAGTGGGGCTCTTTGGGCACCTGCGACACCACATTGGGATGGGCCGTGAGCTTGTCCCACAGCTCTGTCGTTCCGCACTTGGGCATCCCGATGATGTAGAAATAAGGCAGACAGTTGAGAGCGCCGTGGTTGTCATACCAACACGGGTTTTTGAACTCTGGGCGAAATTTGCTGGGAACTTTTTCAAAGATCTGGGAAATGTTATGATAATTATTGACATTAAATATTGTATATTCATAGTATGACTTATAACATATAAATGAATACATATTGATGTAGAGGCATCTTAATTAATGTTTCGGTTAACTAAACCATTTAAGGCCGGGTGGGGTTGTCATAATGTACACCCTCATCATCATAAAAAATACCCGATTGCTATTGCTATTCATGATTTGTCTTGGCTTGTATTGTTTGTCATTGTAGTTTTATGACTTTTGTATGACATTTCATGACTTTTTCTAAAAAAAAACAACTTTGTCCATGTTCTCTCACAGGAAACAAAATAATGTATATTTAGTGGATACATATATTCGATGAACGATATACAATAGAAATTTAAAAAAAATGAAATAAGTATAGATTTTAAATGAGTTGGACGCGTCTCCCTCTATCGAGAGATACAATAAACTTATATTGCTGCATTTTTTTTTAATAGTTTCTTCGATTTCATATCGATACATTTATTTCTTTTGCAATGACAAAACAAGTTGAAGTTGAAATTACCGTATTTAGCATACAAAATAACGAAATTAAATGAGGAAAAAAATCCACCTAGTATGCCAAAGACAAAATCATTAAAAGTTAATTTGAATTGACTGTTCAGGCTATATTTTTCAAAATCATCTAAGAATCGACGAGTTAACGGGCATTCCCAACATTGATGAGCAAATGTTTCAATACCTACCGAACAGAAAGGACATAAATCATACTTCAATACATCAATAGTCTTCAAATATTTATTAACACCTTACTATATTATGAAAAATTTTGAATTGAACATACCTTAACTTTGTCGACAAAGAACATTTAAAAGAAATCATGTACACTTTATTCCGGTTAACAATTGATTCTGAAATGATATCTTTCCATTTATTTTGTGAAATTGACAACTTCAAAATTCTATCAACACACATCTTATGTATGAGTTTACATTACTTTGTTTATGATAAAAATATTTTTTTGGTAATTAACCATGTTTGTAGGAGGGGATTTGCAAATATTTCCAATGTTTCCATTTGACTGGTATAGCAGATATAATTTAATAAAAGTCTCGAAAATTGCAATGAATGTTTGATGATTTACTAAAATGTTACTTTGGGCTCCGTTTAAATATACCTTGGCCATGTTGCATACATGCTTTCAATTATTGTAAATTACTATCAATGATAACTACCATGGCAACAGGAACAATAATGAGAGCTCTTTCGATGTTGCTATGGTTGCAACCATTGATGGTAAGTTACGATAATTGAAAATGTATTATGCTGTATTGTTGTGTATCATCAACATTGTTCTTGTATGGCACAGTTTTAATATATCTTGTTTGAAAGTGAAATTCAGTGGAGCATGCATAATGTCCTTACCTCAGGCGCCATCTCCAGAATATCACGTGGGACGGCGCGTGTGTGATTTGCGGACGTAGAGGAAAGGTTATTGCTTTTTACTGTTCCACTGCCAGTATGCCCTTTCTTGCTTTTGTCGTCCGCCCGCGCGGCATCCACCTCTCCGCGCTTGTCTTTACCCGTTGGCGCGGGCTTCCCCCTGTGATTATAGGCCTCGATATCGACTCCTCCTTGTTGAGAAAATACGACGTCCTCTTCATCTCGCGCTTCCTCCTCGGCTCGCTCGTTCGACTCCTCCTGTCTCATGATGTTCTCTAGCACCTCCAGTGGTGTAAGTGTACTCGGATGTTGGTTCTGATGAAGATGTGTTCTCTGACCGTCCTCGTTGCTCTGCGGGCGTAACGGGGGACATCCTGAGTTGGAGAGTAGTTCGTCCGCGTTTTGAGCTGTCATCGACGCCATGCGTTCTGAGTTCCTAATAGATGTACTAGTCCAAGGTAACATGGTCATGTCTATGTTTGCGAAGACCAGTATTAAGAAGCCGAACCCCAGGATCAAAGAGAAGATTTTAATTGTTCGCGCCTGGAAGGAAAGAGAACAAAGTTTAAAGGAAAATCGCATGATATGACGAATCATACTCTAAAAGAGTGGACACAATCTTTGACTTGATATGACGAAATAGAATTGACATATTATTTGACTTCATAACTATATGCAACATGTCCCAATGTATTCAAAATTGTATGCATCTTCTTTAAACAATACGTTAATAAATTATGCAACCCACAGCTTGACCGAGGTTTGTCCGAGTATAGCAACATCAAAGAGATTCAAAATGCATTCCACCAATTAAATTGAATCATTATAATTATACAGGTTAATGTATCAACGCGTTTCGACGCAAATAGGGGAACTTTTGAATAGATTTCGAGAACGGCTTATTACCATTCAAAGTTCAACATTACTTTTGCAAGTACCGTACGTAAATGATATACCCCCTTAGCAGATATGTGATGTGTGCTTTCACATAATAAATGAAAATCGATATGTCTTTTGCAATGATTGTAATGCCGTGCGAAGTGTATAGGATAAAACATGGACTATAATGTTCTTTGTAGGGTCCATGGTTTAACCGTTATATTACCGGGCCTTGAAATCCCTATTGGCTTGCCACACCTTTTCATGCCATTGGTAATGAGAGCATTAAGCAAAAATGTATGAAGTGAGCACATTCTTAGGGCCACTGCAAATATTCTTGAGTAATATGGTATTAATTCATAAAAAGAAAACAAATATTCAGTTAGTAATCATTTCATTCAGCTTAGATTCGGTAATTTACAAAACGCCAAAAAGAATATATCAGTTACATGTATTTGATATTTACCTTTCACAATACTGTCTCCTGCTATCTTGTTTATGTTTTGTTTTATTGAGGCAAAATCAAACCGTTTGCTTTTAGAGCCCATGTTTTCATCATCAAAATGCAAAGTTGGAGCTAACTACTGTATACATGCAGTTCCAACATACCTAGATAATCATACGCAATTGTCACGAAACTGACGAGACACATTTAAGTGAAATGCCGTACTCAATGAAGTCGCCACATTAGCACCGTTATGCAACGATAATGCATTGTTGTCCCACATAGCCATGATTGAGTAGAGCGTATACTGGCAGGAAAATATCAAATGTAAGCGGAAAAGCGCTGTTAACAAAGTGCTAATTATCGTTCATATTGACAAGTTTTTCTTTCCATATAGGTTCCATTCTATACTTCGCGATATAATATTATGCGTATTTCCGGGAGGTGTACAACCCAACAGGATCGCTATTCTCAAAGCAAGAAACCACATGATACTAATATGCCTACATTACACGATTCATGGGGTATTTTGGTTTATCCAATCAGGAGAAGATATGTTTTGATGGCTGTTTTTTTCAACGGGCTTAAAGTTAATTGCTAATTAGAGCATATATGATTGTCCGAGGTTGTCATGGAGACGGAGGCCGCTCTCATCCCTAGTGCGCGAACGCTGATCGCAATATCATGACATGGCCGTCACCATGTTCCCATGTATGTTTTCATTTGCATCTTTCAGAGGCAATCTGCGCGATCGGTGGCTGCAATATCATGACATCTTAATAGTGTATCTTTCAGAGGCAATTTGAGCGAACGCTAGTTGCAATAATGTATCTTACGCTTTTGTTATGTTTTCTTGTTACTGAAGAACAGGGGGAAAGGAGGGATTCGTTTGAAAAACATTTCACAATGATCGTATTTTAAGCCATGCACTTTAACGAGAAGTATTAATGGTTAGAAATAGTACAATTTGATTGACTGGCATAATATCATAACAATATTATAAGAAGGCGACGATCAATGCAATATGTACATGTATGTTGATACGTAAAAGGACGGCTCAAGGATTGTGCTGTATAAGAGCCAACAGCTTTTGACGAATCCGCCTGTCGATAAGCAGGAAGACATTTGAGTGAAAATGTTCTTTGTATTTATTCAACCTCAATCACTGCACATTGTCACTGTTTTCACGAACCGTTCCAGGTGGCCAAATTCTTCAAATTTTTCGATTTTGTGTTTCGTTCATCTTTGGATGTCTTTTATGTGTACCGTCATGGACAAGAGGTTTCAAGTCATGAAATGCAGTGTTTATGTCACGCGTGACGTAGATCTAGTGTTAAAATCTCGGTACAGACAGGGTGCAACCTGTCACGGTCTATGAGGCCAGATAAATACGTCGGGGGGGGGGGGGGGGGGGGTTCCCATCAAACCACATTAAGCAGTAATTGAGCATGTTTCAAAATACCTGTGGTTCCGTATCGCGTTTTTATTTTATGTTGACGTGGTTTCCTCTTCACGTTATTCCAAAAGAGTTTTTAAAGGCCAAACTTGAATAAATTGTCATACTAAAGATGTGCAACCTAAATTGTGCCAATCACACGAGTGTCATGCGGATACTGTCTGAGAAAATATGGGACTATTCTTTCCCTGTCATACCACTCTCCACATTGTATCAATGAGAAAATACAAAGTTAGAACCCCCCCCCCCCCTTGTATGTCCTTTCAGGTCAGTTTAGTTTTATTACATATTTCACATATTACAAACAAAAATGATATAATAGAACAGTACAATGCACTGTTCTGTAAAATATGTATCACTTTTGTTTGTAATATATATGTGAAATATGAAATAAAACTAAACTGGTGTTATTTCCCACTCAGAGGTTTGCAGGTGGAGTGTAGTAGTCTGGCCATGATGCCGATTGGTCTATAACTACATTATAATGACAATACTGCCCTACTTTGACAAAGGGAAGCAAGTGACATATCACTCAAATTTGAGTTATTGGATGACTTATTGGATGATATTGAGTCAGATGTGTTCAAGGTACCTTTTGGTGTCCCTCAAGGGTCACGTTTAGGACCCTTAGTGTATACAAGCAGACTCCTCACAAATAAATTAAAAAAGAGTTCCGATTATTACTTGTCACTGCTATGCAGATGAAACCCAAATATATTTGTCATTCTGTCCTAACACACCAAATGAAGACTACTGTATCAGTGTGTTAGAAACATGCATTGAGTACATTAGAGCCTGGATGTTGCAAAACAAATTGATGTTGAATGATAAGAAAACAGAGCTGTTAGTCATTGGTACTCCACGTCAAGTATCTAAGTTTCAAGTCAAATGGTATATCAGTATGTGACAATGCTGTAAAACCGTCCCATAGCGTGAGAAACTTAGGAGTTTTATTTAATACCCACTTGAGCATGGAACCACAAATTACTACATGTAGTTTATGCAAATCAGCATATTACATGATTTATACGCTGAGGCGCATTCGTAAATATTTCGATCACGATAGCATGAGAAGTGTAGTCCACGCATGCATTACGAGTAAATTAGATTACTATAATAGCGTACTGTATGGATTACCAGACTCACAGATAGTGAAGTTGCAGCGGGTTCAAAATAAATGTGCAAGACTGATTTGCAATCTTCCAAAATTTGCCCATGTTACACCATTGTTAAGAGACTTGCACTGGCTGCCCATACGCCAAAGAATTGAATTTAAGATGTTGGTGATAGTCTTAAAGGGCATATACTGTACTGGGAAGGCAAAAAAGCTTTCAAAATGTAATTGTTAGCAATCTTCTTCCCAATGGTCTTAAATTCATGTATTGTCTATTTTAGAAGCTTGCTGAAAGTTATTTGCCCTCAAATGATCCACGTATGGAGTAATTAATGATCAATGATTAAATCCTCAAAATGTTCGGGCCGAACATTTTGAGGATTTGTGATTTAATCGCTCATTACTCCAAATGTAGATTATTTGAGGGCAAATAACTTTCAGCACGCTTCTAAAATAGACAATACATGAATTTAAGACCATTGGCAAGAAGATTGCTAACAATTACATTTTGAAGGCTTTTTTGCCTTCCCAGTACAGTATATGCCCTTTAAAAGCGTTAAATGGTCAGGCTCCTAGATACATTAATGAAATACTGCATTTTAGATGTCAAACCCAAGGTCATAATCTCCACAGTACACAACACATTGTTGTTGCAAGTCCCCAAATCAAAATCAAAGTAACCCTAGGTGACCGATCGTATTTTTGTGCAGTTCCTAGATTGTGGAATAAACTACCTTTAGACATCAGGGGCCATATTCATGAAAGCTTACTAGCCTAGTTGGTTACCACAATGCATGCATTTCGATGCACTTTAGTTACTAACTAGGCTTAGAAAGGTTTCACGAATATGGCCCCAGGAAATCTAAAACATTAGACAGCTTTAAAGGGAGTATACTGCATGTACTGGGAAGGCAAAAAGCCTTTAAAAAGTTGATCGCGAGCAATCTCCTTACCAATGGTCTTAGATTCATGCATTGTCCATTTTAGAAACTTTGCTGAAAGTTGTTCGCCCCTAAATGATCCACATTTGGAGTAATTAATGATTATTAGTGAAATCCTCAAAATGTTCTGCCCGAACAGTTTGTGGATTTGTGATTTAATCACTACTTACTTAAAATATGGATCATTTGAGGGCACATAACTTTCAGCAAGTTTCTAAAATGGACAATGCATGAATTTAAGACCATTGGTATAGGAGATTGCTCGCGGTCACCTTTTTGAAGACTTTTTGCCTTCCCAGTACAGTATACTCCCTTTAAATCAAAGGTGAAAACCCATTTGTTCTAAACATAGACCTAATTTACTTCTGCCCATGATTTTGAATTATATAGCATTATGTAGTAGAAGTGAATGTAGAAGCTCTTGCAGCGCAGTAGAATGTACATAAATAGTTTCTGCGCTCTATAAATGATTATTATTGTTATTATTATTATCATTATTATTATTATTATTATTATTATTATTATTATTATTATTATTATTATTATTATTATTATTATTATCATTATTATTATTATTATTATTACTCGTAGATTGTACCCAACATACAGACACAATTTGGAAAAGAAATTCTCCTCTTGCTGCGAGACATTCAATCTAACATTAGTGTTGCAATGATGTCAATGCAAGTGACAAACACATTTTGCTCATTTACAAGAAAAGTCTATTTTGTTAGTTGTTTCAATTTAGAGCAGAATAGCCCTACACACTGAGAGCAATATTGATGCGAAATGCCAGCTTTATGGAAGCGAGGGTCAAACCCAGTATTAAATGAAATGTTCCAGGATATGAAGTTGAATACGATAGAATGTGTATGTACTACTAGCTCCTTTATTCGACATACTCTTTTCAATGGAGTTTATATTCCATGTTTGATTATTGATATGAAATAAATTTTGTCCTTTGTTTTCAATGTAAAAAAAAAAGAACAGTACAATGCACACATTACAGAGAATACAACTTCGATACAAGGTACGTCCATTCTTTCGTATGAGCTTAAGATAAGAAGAGGCAGAGTTTACCATGTTTACAGTGAAATATGAGGGAAAATATTGAAAAGCTGAGTATTGTATAGATTCCCTTGGTTTAGTGAAACAACTTTATCTATAAAGGCAGCTTCTTCCTAGCTCTTTCTTCGCTTTCCGTGTTCTCTTTTGTGAAATTAATTCACTTTATTACCTTTATTTTTTACCTTTATTACCGGATCTACTGGAAAAATACAGTTGTTTCTGCAGTCGAGTTTCCAGGTCTATCTTGTCTTCCTAACTTGATGTGTCTGTGCTGAAGTGTCTGTGCTGAAGTGATGTACCTATGCAGTAACTATTCCCATGCGTGAACTAATACGTATCTTTCTCGTGAAAGAACATTTTCAATTTGCTTGCCAAGAAAAGAAGCAAGATATTGATTGATGTTTATGCATCCCTCATCATGATTTCCATAAAGATGGAGGAAAAGTGCAATACATACCTGTAATGACAAACGTTTGTAGCATTCTGGATATACTTTGCCAAATCCAATATACGCTAACCCCCAACATCGGATCATGTCATACCTCATTTCCTTCCTTCCTAACATTGACCTAGGATCTAAAGTGCAACTCACATATATCAAAAATCACATCATCTGCTAATATAGTAAATGGATTTATTCGTCGTAATCTGATCCCATGTACCAAAGAAACTAAATCTATTGCTTATACAACACTAGTTCGTCCAATTGTAGAACATTGCTCCAGTGTTTGGGACCCACATACAAAAGAACATATTCATGAAATTGGTAAAGTCCAAAGAAGGGCTGCCAGAATGGTATGCAATGACTACAAGCAAGCTACCAGAGTGGGGGGGGGGGGGGGGGGGGGCATGTCAGGCGGAAGGGGTATTAACTCGGGGGGGGGGGGGCATGTCAGGCGGAAGGGGTATTAACTCTGTAGCTTTGGCGCAGATGCAATAAACATGTAGGTGCATTTCACTTTCACGTAAAAACTTAAGCGAACGATATGATATCCCTCGACAAATACATAGAATGACTAATTCCATTCACATCTAATCATAGTCGCGCTGACGAGAGCTTTATAAACTATACTGCCAGAATGGGTGAGCGTAAATCATGAATCATCTCATGTTGTAAATAATAGTTTCGACAATTTAAGCACTCTAGTAAGCTAGGTCCATGATATATCTTACCATTTTGAGTTGAGCTGATGTCGAGATGATTGAGCAATATCAGAAACTTCGTATATGTTTCATCCGCATGTTTGCACTGTTTGTATCTCGCATAGTATCACCGACGTACATGCTTCTCCCGAAACTCTTGGGGTGTACTGCAATTGTAGTTGCTGGCTGGAGGGATAGACGTGAGAGTGGCGAGCACCGTTGCCATGGAGGATAGAATGGTTTGGGGAAGCTTACTTAGAACCTACTGGCATGGGCTTACTCCACTCAAATGGGCAGCCTCACGCCCGCGTACTTCATTACGTGTTGAAAGTATTTCTAAGTCTGTATAGCCGTTCATATAGCCCATGCTTCTATAGAAAGACTCGACCGCATTATCGACTTTTCTTTCAAGAGCCGTTTCTCCCTTCCCAAGAGGAGAATGATTCTATTGTCTAACAATAATGTGTGTGCGTGTGTATAGATGTGTGTCACTGATCTCCCCACAGTGATGTGTGTGTACATGTAATCTAATTGATCACTGAAGTATGAAATACGGTAGAGACCGACCTTCCGAGTCGCTGAAGCATTCGTGTTCACACTCTTGCCACACAGCCGCTAGCTTCCACTGGGTTTTTTCTTGCACGCCTAGCTAGGCATGCTAGGTTGCATAATTATGCCATTGCGAATGAGCTAACAGCATTTCCTTATTAGCCCCGTAGCAAGGGCGGAAATCGCTCCTCGAAGGTGGGGGAGACATGTTTTTCCTCAAAAAGGTAACCGCTGAGCGGGCTGGGGACCGCCCTCTGGGGAGACACATGCAAAAGAAAAAAATATATATATAATACAACAATTTAAAAAATAAAAGGATACGGCAATGGGGGGGGGGGGGGGGTAACCCCCCTAAATCTCCATTCAAATAATAATAATAATATAGACATATATGAAATAGATCAGAACAAAAAAATACATTAAGAAAAAAAATAGGGGCGTT
Source organism: Arbacia lixula (assembly GCA_963669155.1). Lineage (NCBI taxonomy): Eukaryota > Metazoa > Echinodermata > Echinoidea > Arbacioida > Arbaciidae > Arbacia > Arbacia lixula. The sequence continues at coordinate 9,794 of CAVLGW020000330.1, forward strand.
GAACTTCTGAGCCCCCCCCCCCCCCTTCCTAAGTACGCGCCTGGTGGGGGGACGCGTCCCTTACGCCCCCCCCTCCCGGTATATCCGCCCATGCCCCGTAGGCCTACCATTTTTCGTTTCTGTTTACACTGCTTGGAGCTTTAGCCCAGGACTGCCCTGCATCCGTCATTACGTGTAATGACAGATATATCCTACATTACATCCGTCCAAGCATTTTGTCCAGGAACATGAATCTCAAAAAAATATCTTACCGATTGCAAGATTGTGATCATTCACATGGCTACGGAAGAATCCCCTGGATGTAGGACCCCCCCCCCCCCCCCCCTTCCAGGCCTGCGGCGGAGGGGTCCTGTAGGTATAGGGTTAACTAGTGAGATGCTTTACAGATCGAAATAATCCACCCATTTGGGGCATTCTTTTATATTAGTGACGTGTTTTTTTTTTTTCCCCTTCCCAATAAGATTTGGTGGTTCAGAGAAGCAATTTTTTGAGCGGATCCACGGCAGAACACAGACTATTTCCGATCATGCTTTCATTTATCAGCTTTCATGCCAACACAAGGCTATAATATAAAGAATATCATATTTTGATTGTAGGATTGTTTTTGTTCGCTTTTACAGTTCCAAGTTAAGCTGTAGACATGCAGTCAGCTGCACTAAAATAGAGTCGAGGCTATACACTACTTGAAACGATCGGGGAGGGTAATGTTGATGTTCGGTGTAATAAGCTCTTTGAAAATATAATTTCAACGACACCATACTCCATAGACATATCTCTACAGTATACTGTATACTGAGGGCCAAAATATGAAAATTCGAGACTTGTTGGAACTCTGGTAAGTTTTGGCGAACATTGCTAATGTCGTGATTTTGATTTATGATGTGCATACATTTAAGTACATTTCACGTAATTCATTCAAGTAGTTCAAATTAACTTCCATTGTCATGACTGTACTACGTCTACGCATGGCTGTCCCATGTACTGAATTTCGTGATGTATTAAATTCAGCAGGATGCGTCATTAGAATTTCTTCTCGTTACCTAGTAATCACTTTTCTTGTTAATCTGTTAGTTTGTTGTTCTGTTACAAAGTTTTTCTTTGCTCTCATTACTTTATTTCTGTATCACACTTGGTACAAATGATCCTTGGGTACTACAATGTAGTAGTGTGTCTCTCAGTCTCAGCAGGGACGTGTTATGGAAGGATATGAAGCAACTTTCTTCCTTTGAACCCATGTGCCAAGCCGCTGAAAAGTTATGTGTTCTCAACAGGTGCTGTTCAGGTGTTTGAACAATTATGAATATGATTGTGTGGCAACGGCTTCTCGGAGAGGACAAAAGAAATTTACAGTCTCATTTCGCTTGTCCCGTTCTGTTAATACTTCCATGAGCATAACAGGTATCAGCAAACACAAATAAACAAGTTTTTCAAGTGAAATATCTCTGTTTCACGCAAACACACACAAACGCCGTTAATGATAATACACAGCTTAATATATAATTTTGAGAGTGGTTGAATCCCCCAGATGCACAAGTTGTCGGAAAGTGAAGAAATTGGCCAATTTTGTAAGTAATAAAAATAGCTTATATGTCCGATTTTTAATGATTCCTCAATACTTTTCGAAACAAAAGCAGAGTAAAGGATCTGTCATTATCTGCCGTTAACTTCCTTAAAGTTTGCAAACAAATTTGTCAAAAACAAAACGTCTACAGACAAATGGGAAATTAAAGAAATTTCTTTTCAAGTTGACATCAGCTAAATGTCGGCACGGCACATGGAACATCAAAGCATTGTCATGATTATGGAATGCTTTTGGCATTCATGAGCACGCTTTAGAACCCATACAAATGTTTGAATATATTATGCTCGAGTTTCTACTCCTTCGTAACACCTCCCTGGTCTCAGTGTCCCTAGTTTGACTTCATGAGGCTGATGGGGTCAGGGTCCTCTAGGGGTCAAAAGGTTTGAAAAAAAAACAACTTGCCGCTGTTTATTGATTGCAAAATCAGGCGAGACTCAAGGTTCATGAAGAACCACCTTGTTTCTTCTTCTTCTTCTTCTCCTTCTTCTTCTTCTTCTTCTTCTTCTTCTTCTTCTTCTTCTTCTTCTTCTTCTTCTTCTTCTTCTTCTTTCTTCTTCTTCTTCTCCTTCTCATGCTCCTGCTTCTGCTTCTCCTCCTTCTCCTCCTCCTCCTCCTTCTTCTTCTTCTTCTTCTTCTTCTTCTTCTTCTTCTTCTTCTTCTTCTTCTTCTTCTTCGTCTTCTTCTTTTTCTTCTTCTCCTTCTTCTTCTTCTTCTTCATCTTCTTCTTCTCCTTCTTCTAGTTTTGGTGCAGTCTGCCGCTGGCATATTATCGTTGTGCTTGTCCAGTGCAGAGTGTACAATGTACATTACATGGCAATATGGCATTTTTGCGGATGGAATTGCATAAGCTGAAGCCAATTATTTTCCAATTCCTGGAGTGCATCTAAATCCGCTTGTCATGCACTGAGCTCTGCTCATTGCACATGTTCAGGGATTGTACTTGTTCTACAAAGTCAAAGTTAATAAAGTGGACACAAAAACAACACATCTAGCATAACCTGTTCCAAGGAGTGATAAAGGAAACTGATTCTCCATAACTTTGATTTTGTAACCAATGAGAATAAACATACATGTATCATTGTGTGTGTAGTGAAAATTGAAAAAAAATGGATCAGATTAGTCTATTCTAGATCTATTCATACAGTTTTTTTCTTGATATAGAATGTTATATTTGAAGAATGAAAACCTGATCTTTTTTTTAGTACAACTGCAATCAATGATACAAAATATTTCTTACAAATGTAATGTTTATCTTTCATTTTTCATTGTGTTTTTAATTGGACAGGACATAACACAGTCTTCTAGGGAATAGGACAAAAGCATCATGAACTTGCCGGGGCCAGGCCAACCTCGACATGAGAAACAAGGAGAGCTTGGCGATCTGAGCCTGAAGACGAAGCCGGAGCTTCTGGATCTGCTTGCAAGACAACAGCAGCTCTTAGCCAACAGGTAAGCTATGGTAAGCTATTGGGAAGATAAGAAATTTTTTGGATAAAGCAACCACAGAAAGGCTTGTTCAGGCATTTATATTAAGTTACTTAGATTTCAATAATGGTCTGTTTCTGGGAATCTCTGAGACTCAACTAAATAAACTCCAATGTGTACAGAATTCAGCAGCAAGGCTTGTAACGTGAAAAAGGAAATTTGAACACCGATCCTACGTAGTCTACACTGGCTCCCGATGAGGGCTCGTATTCAGTTTAAAATCCTCACTCTTGTATTCAAATGCTTATGTGGAAATGCTCCTGTCTATTTTACTGAACTCATCAAACCATACCAGCCTACTCGTAATCTTCATTCTCGATCAAAAAATCTTCTCTGTGAAATTCATGTAAAATCTAAGACATTAGGTGATAGAGCTTTTGCAAATACGGCACCCAAATTATGGAATAACCTCCCCCAAGGCATTAGTTCATTGACAGACTTCGATCAATTCAAATCAAGACTAAAGAAGCATCTGTTTGATAATTATTAGTTATTTTCAAATTCTCACATAATCAATTTTTACTTTCACACGCATAGAGACTATTTGAATGGTATTTTGCGTCTCTAAGAATTGAATATTATTATTATTATTATTAATAATAGAGTCAATCCTGTCTTTGAAGACAGCCCTGAGGGAAAAGAAAATGGAAAGGTGGAGTTGTCTAAACAGGTGCAATTATTTGCAAACTGGTCTGAAGGGATTCAAGTAGAATGGTTTGTGTTGACAGGTGTGCATATATCTTTAGAATATCTACCAGTTGGCATATATTGATTGGTGTGTGCTAGAATATGTTATGTTTGCCATTGTTCATTCAAAAAGGCATATCTGGCTCTCATCTATTTTCTTATGACAGATTCAAATAATCTCTATGCATGTGAAAGTAAAAATTGATTATGTGAGAATTTGAAAATAACTAATAACTAATAAACTGATAAACTAATAACTAATAAACAAATATTACATTCAAGCCAACCCAGAGTAGGTCCTTAAAGGGCATCTACTGTACTGGGAAGGCAAAAAAGCGTTCAAAATGTAATTGTTAGCAATCTTCTTACCAATGGTCTTAAATTCATGTATTATCTATTTTAGAAGCTTGCTGAAAGTTATTTGCCCTCAAATGATCTACATTTGGAGTAATGAGTGATTAAATCACAAATCCTCAAAATGTTCGGGCCGAACATTTTGAGGATTTAATCATTTATCATTAATTACTCCATATGTGGATCATTTGAGGGCAAATAGCTTTCAGCAAGCTTCTAAAATAGACAATACATGTACATGAATTTAAGACCCTGGGCAAGAAGATTGCTAACAATTACATTTTGAGGGCTTTTTTGCCTTCCCAGTACAGTAGATGCCCTTTAAATAAACCATAGTAGTTGCGGAAGATGTAGCAAATGACGTAGAATAAAATGACCGGAAATAGTATGTCTTAACAATTGTTGGAATGTGTGATATAATACAGTTACCATCAATATGTAGAGCTGCAGAACAACATCATACCCTGACCCAGACCTAGCCCAGTCAATAATGATGAGAATGAACATTTCTTATATATGAAGTGCACAATACCAAAGGGCTCTGTGTGTTTTTTTTTAGAGAAAATGAAAGACGACAGAGCTTTATCTGGGCAGCAAATGTATATACATTATGCAACATGTATGAGATTACTAATTTATCAAATGAATATGATATTTAGGAAGCCATAAAGAAAAGAAGAAAATGTCTGTATTTAAAAGAAAATTACCATCCCACAGGAGAGGAACAACGTACATATTGAGAAATATTATGTTCAGTGGGCGATTTCTTGACCTTGGATTGCGGGTAGACTCATACTTCACTGATAGTTCTGACTGAAACCATGGAAAATAGAGTGGTAACATTCATTGCTCAAGGAATGCAAATCACAATAATGTTTAAGTGTAATCTGTAGTTTTTTTGATAACAACACTGAATCCTGTGTTTTTTGGATGAGTCGTAAGTCAGTAGAGAGAAAGTCAGTAAGACAGTAGACAAGAGTCAATGAGTCATTGTGGGATAACAGCTGATGTGAACTACCGGTATGTTGTTCTATCTTACCTTGTGTTTCAACTTCTTGATTTCCTTTACTACCAGCCGGTTCCTCAGCAGACTACCGGACAAAGGTGCCAAAGTGAAGAACTTTGCCAGCTCTCTGAAGAGACTGATAGAAGAGCGAGAGGAAGTGGATGGAACAGCTAAACTCTTTGAAAGAATGGATATAGGTCAACAGGAGTCCACTGTTGGGGCTATCACCGAAAGAAACTACTTCAAAAAGGACAGTGGATGCAGTCAAACTGAGAATACAACCAAGACCGCTGGATTAAGTGAGGAAAAATTGAGTCTGGCAGGGAAGATGAAAGAAACGAAAGGGAAGTTCAGGCCGCACAGAGATTTGAGATCGGTAGCCATACCCACGGAATTGGCCACATCTGAACACAAGGGTTTATCACCAGTCAGGACAGGTCAAAGGTTGGGTGCAGAGAGGTTAAAGGTCGCACTGGACGAGACAGAACTTTCATCGGCAAGAGAAATGCCGCTGAGAAACCAGGAGGCACAGGTTGTGGAGTTTGAAGAGTCTGCTGATCTCCTGCAGCACCAGAAGAAACAAGTGGAGGTGGGTTCCAGTTAGAGCTGTGTCAGAATGGATTTAGCTTAAACAGAGGCGATGGATATGGTATTGTATCAAAAGTTTACAATCACATCAAATTATAATGATTAATAGACAGTAGGTGGTACATTACAATGTTTTTATGAGAGAAATATTCTTATTTTATGTTGTGTGACAGCAGATCGAATTATTTTAGGATATGCCATATCCATCACATGGCATATCCTAAAATAATTTGATCTGCTGTCACACAGCACAGAGCTTGTTTGGTTTGCACTTAAATACAAAAACAGATCGTGCTGCTAAGTTTATCAGGATCATTTGAAGAAATGAGCTATACAGGGGTGATTTTTTTCTGTTAATAGCATGTTGAGTCATGTTACATGTCAACATTTTGCTCTGGACTTTGTCTCTTTGATGCATAAAGTTTGAGGAGTAGCTGTTGGAACTGTTGTTTTCATCGCATGGAATTTGTTCTCTTTTAAATGGCTGATATGAAAGTGTTTGTTTTAATTTTCAATTTCTCTCATCATATGAATAAGACTGATTGAACGATCTGTGAGGAAAACAAGCAGAGAAAATGAAGACCAGGCAGGGATTTGAAACATTGTGACATTGCCAGACACCAGACCAGAGATAGCCTGCTGGTAATGTAACCACCAGGCAAGCAGGGGATGCGGATTCAAATCCCGATCTGCTCACCTCTTTCTCTGCTTGTGATCCTTCCAGATTTATTAATACTAATCAATCTTATATGTTTGAAGGGTAGCAGTAAATAAATTAAAATACTTCTTCCATAAAAACATATATTGTATTGTAATATACCAGGTATTAATCATTATACTTTTTGTAATTGTAAACTTTTGATACAATATGTGATGTGTATTGGAAGAATAAAAGTAACAAATGATTTCAGTTGTATGTGTGACTAAGTCTCTCAAAAAAACATTTGGCCTACTGTTACCATATTACCCAGTAGCTACTTGTTATGTCTGGTGAGAAGTTTCAATGGAGGTCAGATTTGTATTCATGCTTTTATATAATTTCTTTTACATACTTTTTTGGAATTTTAACTGGAAACAGGCGTTAATAGCGCAACACGCATCAGAGAGGCTGGCAGAGAGACTTGGTATTGTGATGGGAGACTTCATTCCTGACATACAAGGAAGGTAGGTGTAAACTTTGTGCAACTTAAAGGGATAGTCCACCCTGAAATCAAGTTGTATTCAATAAAAGCAGAAACCTGAAAGAAACATGTCAGTGAAAGTTGATGACAATCCATCAAAGGATATCAAAAGAAAGATACGATTGATTAAAATTGTGATTTTGTGGCGTCACGTGCGCGAGATATGGCGTGTATTAATTTTGGGGGAAGATGTTGACTTTATCAAAATGGCATCATTTTACCTTTGCATTTGATACATCATTAGAAACACATTTTTACCTGCATACCTTTGTGGAAAAAAAATATTCCTTTATCAAAAACTGAAAAAGAGCAAGTTATGGAATTGTACAGCACACAAAATAGAGGAAAGCACCTCGTATGTGACGTCACAAAATTAAGATTTTAAAAGATAACTTTCTTATCCTTTGGCAGAATTTGCATACAAATTGAAAGAGGGATGTTGATGTTGATGCCTGTAACTTGGACATGATGGGGAATAGCAAATGTTCCCTTGCCAACTGTTCTGACTCAACTTGGTACTGATTGTTGATTCTGAAACCTTTGTGGGCTGTGTTCTTTATCATTCAGTCTATACTCTATCATGAGAAAGCGGATCACAAACCTTCCAAGCAAAATATCAGTGTGTTGTACTACTATAAAACCGGTAATGTTTGCACAACATTTGTTTTTGCGCTTTTCACGCACCATAGAACATGCCAGAATTGAATTTCATTACAATTTTAAGACCATTTCTGCTATCTTTGGCAGGCTAGATGCACAACTGTCTTGGGGATATACTCGCAATATATCCCACAATTCCATGCCTGTTTTCAGGATTACTGAAAATTGATCTGTATCTGGGATAACTTCTTGGATTTAACCCTATCTAGCCTGGGGGGGGGGGGGGGGGGCAAAAACAGCCCCCCCCCTCGACATTTTTCGCAATAAATTTGTAACGCGAAAAGATGACGCCGCGACGTTTCACGACTTTTTCCCTTCAAATCTCATGCAACTTTTGAGACCAAATTTGTGTCGTGGGGGTACACGGTTCCGAAGTTACGTAACATTTTGTATGTGCATGTCATACCAAAAATTGCTCAAACACGTGATTTCATGTACAAATCCAATGCAAATTCTGTATCTAGCCAAAATTCATAAATGTATCATTATTTCTAGTTTTACTGATGAAAAACAATAAATTTCATGTTATTTATGACTGAAATAGTGTTTCCAATGATTTCCATCGAAAAAACAATGGAAAACATAAAGTCGAAAAAACAAAGAAATACATAAGAAATAAAAAAACAATAAAATACATAAGAAAAACTTTGATATTGCAATTTTTTTAAATCCCAATTTGATAATAATCCTAAGAAGAGTGTCTGGACTGAAATCTAGCAGTTTTGGGGCTATGTTTAAAGATTTACAACCAAATTATGATTTTATGCATTTACAGCGTGCTACATAAGCGCTTGCCCGATGGCCCGGGGCCAGTGAAAATCCCGTTCGGGCAAGCTATTTTGATGATTGTGGGGAAAGTAGTGGCCCGAATCGGGCAAGCAGATTATTACAGCTAGTTAATAGCTAATCAAAATGCAAGTTTTCCTATTTTGTAATCATAAAAAGCTAAACAATCTTCTTCATGTTCGATTAAAAAACAAGAACATATTAAAGCAAAAGTGTTTTGTTACCAGGAAACAGTGGTCTGTGTGTGTTTTTATTT
>CAVLGW020000331.1:0-18361 GCA_963669155.1 Arbacia lixula
AGATATATATATATATATATATATATATATATATGCATGGATCCCGCATTAGGGAGACATTCCGGTGTTATTATACCTACCTTAGGGAGACACCCGCGTAAAGGAGACATTTTTGTGTCTCCTTAACGTTTTGACACCTCATAATACAGTTATCCATGGATCACGTGTCCAAAATGCGTCAAGAATATTCATGTTAACACCGTAGCTCTATGTTGGCATTGTCCATTCGATACCAGGGTACATCAATTTAAAGTAGAAACTGTTTCAAATATTAGGGGGTATACTTTTTTTTTTTGGAAGTTGTTATAAAAGTGTATTACGGAGACACAAAGTATATTGGATATATCTCGCTTTCTCCGGCCTATATGTGTGGGATATCCATACCTAAGATCACATTTGATTGTAACAACATAATGATGTGTAACTTGTTCATCAGTTTTTAAAGGATAAAGATATATCCCTTATGGTGTGAAAAACACCCTCTTTTTAAAAGGAATTAATTCCATCGCGCTCATGCGCAGTAAGATATACATATATTTGCCGAAAGGTCTCCCTTGAGCGGTATGTTTTAGCAAAAAGTGTCTCCTCAAAGCACCCCTAGCATCACACACGCGACGTCAGTGCAGTGCAGTGGTATAAACTCCGGCCCGGGCGCTTCGTCGGCTTGACGGTGCGCAGCTCAGCTAGCTAGCAGCAAGTATCCAAGTCGTCATCAGAATTAATTTATAATTATAAAGGTAAGTTAGGAATATCCCATATTTAAACAGATCCTTGTCTCTATCTAGATCTACGCTAGAATCCAAACCGGCGCTAGTTCATAAGTGTAGACCTTACTGCGATCAGCCCGCTCAAGCAGCTCCCGCTGCGCGGGAGCAGTTCGGTCCGGGGCTAGAGTAGACCATACTGGCGCCGGCAGCCTACGCGGATAGCTACCCGTTACTCGCCCGTGGAGAATCCGTACTAATCACGTCCCCAAAATCAACTGAATCATTATTCAACGGCAAATAAGTTGTCTATATATAGGCCGGGTTGGGGTTAGGGTCAGGGGTAGGTTTAGAATTAGGTTTAGTGTTAGGGTCAGGGTTAGGTTTAGGGTTCAAAGTCATAAAATTAGTGGGATATACCAACAGTTATTGCATGATCTGGCGGCTGTGGCGCTACTTTCTGTGTGAATTCACTAATTCAGATCTGTAGATTTCTATGCCAGTGACATCTCACTTAGAACTTACGCTAGTAGAATTAATGATGCTAAATCGTTTCTCTAAGAGAATGCTAAGTTGGATATCAGTGACAACTCATGTATCGATACCGGATCAGAATTTTCAGACAAACTAGTATTAGCCTTTCTCATAAAACTCTGCAATAATTGATAAAATGTCAGGTTGAAAAATCATGATTTTGTTAAATATGGGGCGAGGTATTGTTTGAAACGTTGATTAGTCTATAACGAGGATTGTTGTGCTATCAATCTCTCATTTTCTTCTGTTAAATCACTTCATTGATTTTCTAGCTTTCATGCTTTCCATTTTGGTCATATTCATAATATTGAAAGATACCTTAACCTTAAAGATACTATATGCAAACATGCCATCCTTAAAATAAATGTTTGAATATTGAAGAAAGGGGTTATCACATGCATATGTTGATATTCCCAACTGATGCAAAATCTCAATCAAACGTAGACTTAATCATTCAAAAAGAAATAAGCAAACACAAGTGAATTTTCAACATTTATTCAGTGTTAATATGTCGGCGTGCTTAGACTAGCCCTCTGATCTATGGAATGCTCAAATGATACTCGATATTTTGAAATATTTGTTAACCTTTTTCATTAATTTTGCCTTCAATTGAGTGATGTTAAACAAGCAAACCCCTTTCCCTGCCACAGCTGATTTAATGCTTAGCAAATTCTGACAAAATGCAGCAGAAATGTTATCATAGAACGCACATTATGCAAATTCATTCACTTTTCACAGTCCGAATTACGCAACTCGGGTTTCCATAAGTCACTATTGTTCTCAAGGATCGTCCAATCAAGAACAATAGATGCGACAGTGTCTGAGCAGTTCCAGCATTTAGAGCTGAGGTTAGAGTTGTAATAGCTTCGAGAATCACCTCAGTGCTAACTATCGGAGTTAGAGCTGAGGTTACAGCTGTCATCGTGTCAAGAAACGCATCCCTAGTCTTCAGACATCTGTTTTCCCTCTGCATGGCAAATACTGAAATAGTATATAATTGATATTTATGTATCATGCAGCTAACATTAGCTTTCCAATTAAGTATTAGTGGGTTCGGACAGGGTCTTTTAAGATATGATGTTTTGGGTTAATTATAGATGCTCCTCGAGGAAAACTTCAGGCAGAGCTATGTTAAAGTCCAGAGGGATCGAGCACACATAATTGTTTTGGTTTGTGTTGCTGACTATTCCCTGCTCTCTAACTTTATTGAATAAGTTACACATTTTTTAAAGACAATATTAAGAAGGTCTATGTTCTGAGGTCAGTTATTATTATATAGAAATTGAGAAATGTGTTTTATATTTTTTTACCGGTCTACAAGTAGCATTCCACGGTTTAGTCCATGGTGTGAATAAACCTCCTTTGTGAACACGTGTCTAAATAAAGACCTGGTTATTTCATTCATAAACATTTAGAGATTGATGATTTCCAATATTCAGGTTTTTCAGAGAAATTAAGCAGAAGTGATGAAATTGAATCTGAAATGATCGTGAGTATGAGATGATGATACCCTGTAAATGATGTTTTTACCAGAAAAACAAAAACAAAATTAGTCTCCCCATCCCCAAAGAAAATCACATCAAAGTGTGTTTTTGCTTAAATGAATGACCATGTTAGCTCTTTTCAGTAATACCCAATTAGTCCTGAGAGCTAGTGCATGTGATTCTGGAGTATGTACTATTTAGGTTTTGTTTTGCTCAGGACCACTTTCCATTGAAATGCCCAACTCTTTTTCTTATCTCTTCAGCATTGATACATGAAAGTGAGAATTTAGGGAGGTTTGTCAATGACGAACATGTTCATCCAAGTTATGTGATGATGAAAGTCATGCTAAACAACACTCCTCATATGTGTCTCTTTGCAGGAGGGGAAAGAGGACAATGCAGAGAACCTTCCCTGGAGACAGGTAACTATTTGTAAAACAAAATGGGTCATTGAGCGATTGTTTTGTTGCCAACTTTCATACAAATATTCTAATTATGTGCAATATTTGGTAATTTTGAAGATTAAGAGGATGTTAGCCTTCTGCAACATTAAAATTTGAAGTTGAAAATCTTGTTTGAAAATTTGTTCAGAAAATCCGTTCTCTAGACATGTGCGTCTTCATTAGCCCAATCAGATGTAATAGTGAGCTAGTTTGAGGATCCGGGGAACTAGCCTGAAGTTGCAATCTTGTCTTCATTAGCTCAAAAGTCGCGATACGTAAGCTCGAAACTGGGGATACATGAATTATCCCGATGTTTGCACATACGCAGTGTGCGACGGAAAAAGGCCACGACTGCATGGCTTTGTTTGTGAGCTCTCATTCACGTACGTATAAAAACCTATTACGTAAACAATGCCTCATGCACGCTGATGCATGCCGGGATTGAGAAATTTTCAGGCTAATGAAGAAGCTCCGAGCTAGCTCTAGCTAGTTCACAAACTAGCTCGAGCTAGCTCCATCTAGCCCAAGATTTAACCCTAATACTCCCGGGGTATTTCAAAGCTTGTTATTACCGGGGGGGGGGGAGGGGGGGGGGGCCATTATGGCCCCCCCCCCTGAGATCTCGGCCATGGGTCGCCCGATTGCCTCAAAATTTTGCACAAGGGTAAAGAATTATGTAATCTACAAAGTTGTACAGCTAACTTTACGAAAGTCCTTTTATTTTTTTTAACTAATTAATTTATGCTAATTTATGCGAGAAATCATAGATTTTGGTATTTCTCACTAAATAAAGCCTCAGGAATAGTAATTTTTGGTACAAATGTCTTTCATAACTCCCTCATCAATTCTTGAAAGAAAAAGATAGGTTGTGGGAATTATTTCTTATGTATTTTATTGTTTTTCAATTTTCTTATGTATTTCTTTGTTTTTCGTCAAGATTCAGATGCGTATGCGTGGGTGTGGGTGTGTGTGAATGTGGGTGTGTGTGTGTGTGTGTGTGTATGGTAATTATTTACACTATTTGAAACAATGATAACACTTAGAAAAGTATTCACATAAATTGGAAAAGCTCCTGATTTTATCCATAGGGTTATACACAGTCACATAGAGAAATAGCGAAATTTCAGTGACATGTGTTCGGTAAACGTAATCTAACACCCGCACGGTAGGTCTGATCGCCATAAATTTGGTATCAAAATGTGCGGGAAGGATCAGAGAAAAAAGTCAAGAAATTTCGTTTCGAAATATTGAGGCGTTAGGAAGTACCGACAAAACTTCGACAGGGGGGGGCCATAATGGCCCCCCCCCCCCCCCCAGGAGTATTAGGGTTAAACTTGGGAAATTTTCTCTACCAAATAGCTAGCTATTTTGCCTGATCTGGCTAATGAAGACACAAATAGCTAGCTATTTCGTGCTCTGGCTAGGCTATCCCAATCAGAACTAGCTACAGTAGATATTTCGCCACATCAGGCTAATGAAGATGCACCTTCTGAGAATTATGACTTCTGTTTTTATAAAAGGTCGCCACAACCAAAAATCAGTGCATTAACTAAGACAGAACATTGGTTTTGATTACTACATGTACTTCTAACATGAGAAGTACATTGTTTTAAAGGCAGTGTCAATGTTATTGCAAGGTCAAATGAGATGTGAGATATGTGATAATGGAACCCATTTAACAAATTATTAGGACTTATATGTTTTTCAGTTGTGGAGTTATGACCTCGATCAGTATGGTGTATAAATATAAAGTTACCACAGCTAAAAAAATCATGCATTGACTTGCTGATATAAAAGCATACTCTAGTTTTACAATGGATTTGATCTTATTACTTCACATTAAAAGTATGAAATCTTTTAGTCTAAAATTGTGCATCATTGAACCATCATCTATCTGCAGTAGAAATTTTAGATAATTCTTTTTTTGTTGTTGTTGCAAAAGGTTGCCCCCTCCCCTTCTATAATTCTGATACATAGACTTGGCCAGCACATGAACACAAGTTCAAGTAGAAGTGTTTCATATTCACTCATAAAAAAAAATATTGTTTTTTTTATATGCAGATTTGAACAGCTTCCTTTGTTCCTCAAATGTATACCTTTAACTGAATAGATCCAAAATGTATTTGGTAACACCTTTGCTACAGGAAGGACAGGCGTCACAGGACCAATTGACTAGGCAAGCTCATCAGACATCACAGGACCAGATGACCAGCCACGACCATCAGGCGTCAAAGGACCAGAAGCGCGTTTCTCAACACGATGACAACTCTAACCTCAGCTCTAACTCTGATAGTTAGCACCAAGGTGATTCTCAAAGCTATAAACTCTAACCTCAGCTCTAAATGCTGGAACTGCTCGGACCCTGTCGCATCTATTGTTCTCGATTGGACGATCCTTGATGGTTGGTTTATTAGTCCATCTATCATCTTTCCTCCTAGCTAGATGACCAGCCCACCTCCATTTCTTTGATTTAATTTCCTGTACTTTGGTTTTCTTTCTCAAATCCTGGTTTCTAACTTTGTCCCTCTTTGTAACACCAATCATGATACTTTCCATACCCTTTTCGGTTACTCTAAGTTTTCTCTCCAGTCTCTTAGTTGTGGTCCATGTTTCTGCTCCATAAGAGAGCACAGGTATTGAGCATTGGTTGAAAATCTGTTTCTTGAGAGAAAGAGGGAGCTTCTCATCACGAAAGATAAAGTTGAGCTTGCCAAATTTTGCCCAAGCCAACTGAATCCTTCTATTCACTTCCCCTGCTGTTTCATTTTCTATGGAGATATTTTTGCCCAAATATATGTAGTTGTCTACCTTTTCTACGGTCCTCCCCCGAACTGTGATTTTGTGTTCTTTGAATCTACTGCTCATCATTACATTTGTCTTTGTGATATTCATTTTCAGTCCAGCTTTTCTACTTTCTTCACTTAGTTCTCGGACCATTTTCTCCAGTTCCTGAGGTGTATGGCTAAGTATTAAAATGTCATCTGCAAATCTGAGGTGTGTCAGGTGTTCACCATCCACCACTATTCCCAATGATAACCAATCAAGGTTTCTGAAGACATCCTCAATAGCTGCAGTGAAGAGCTTTGGTGAGATGGGGTTACCTTGTCTTACACCTTTCAGGATTTTAAAGGCATTTGTTGTAGTGCTTTCTAGATGTACACGGGCACTAGAGTCCTTATAGATGGTCTTAATTAGGCGAATGTACTTTCCATCTGTGACCTATTTTCTAAGGCATTGAATAATGACTGATGGTCTAGGCAGTCAAATGCCTTCTCGTAATCAACAAAGCTGCAGCAGATATCAAAACGGTATTCCTTTGCCTTCTTGATTATCTGGCTTAAGGTGTGGAGATGTTCTGATGTTCTGTATCATGTACGAAACCAGCTTGTTCCCGTGGTTGATTTTCATCAAGCTGTTTCTCTACCCTAGCAAGAAAAATTTGTGTGAACATTTTGTATATATGAGGCAACAGACTAATGGGCCTGTAGTTTTTGATGTCCTTCATGTCCCCTTTCTTGGACATTATGATAACTTTTGATTCGTTCCACCGGGTAGGTACCTGTTCCATTTGCATGATCTTGTTGAACAGTTTTGTTAGGATTGATATGGTGTCCTCGCCCCCCAACTTAATAATATCTGCAGTCATTTGATCCTCCCCTGGAGCCTTTCCCCTTTTCATCTGATATAATGCACTCTTCACCTCTTCCTTTAGTATTGATGGAACATCATTTGATTTCTCATTCCAGTCCTCATTTACTCTCCAATCTGGTTGGTCTGTGCTATAGAGTTCTCTATAGAAGTCCTCAATCGCTTGAGTAATCTCTTCATTATAGGTAACTTCTGTCCCATCTTTTGTTTTCAGTGATGACAGAAGCTTTCTGCCCCTCTCTAACTTTCTGTTGATGATTTTTGGTCCTTTGTGGTTTACTAGCTTTATTTGCTAGTTGACAAATTTTGTTTTTTTTTATGACAGATAGAATATCTTGTATATTGTATATTGAAATACAGTTGGCAGCAAAATTATTCAACCCCCCCCCTCTCATATTTGACATTCTGTCATAATGAATAACATTGCAACAGCAGGTTGCTACTAAACCATTAAGATAGTTAGCAGACAGTTAATTACTAAAGAATACCAGAGAAGAAAATCAAAGTTTACTTCAAAGTTCATCTGAAATTGCAATTTGCGCCGAGAAAGCATGTTGCAAAATTATTCAACCCCCCTATTTTCACACAAGAAAGGAATGTACACATGTACCTAGTGAACACAGTTATCTTAAAGAAAATGTGTTTTGGATTGTCTTCTTTTTTTATAGTTCTATAAAAAAACAAATCGTCCAAGTTTGAAGAAAATCTAAAAGATCAAGATACTTTAACCTTATTTGGTTTCTATTTCTAAATCAAATAGAAACTAAATAAGGTCAAAGCATCTTGAAAAGTATTGAATTTTCTTTAAACATAGTAGGTTGGTGTCCCATTAGGATTGGCTGATAAGAGTCATTTTTAGTACATGAGGTTATACTTGCAGTTCATAGGTTATTTGAATTCTACTTGCATGTGTCATGAATGGCTGTGCTTTAAAGACGGGGGGGGGGGGGGGGGGGGGGTGGGGGGTGGGGGGCATAATTATCAACTGTGTATAGGTTTTTTAATCTAATTTCATTCAAAAATGAATAGTATTAAGTCTTGTGATCTGAAATTTGTGAGTGCTCAGTATACATGTATCTCTTTATCATTACCTACCTGTAGTAGAAATTAACATGAGAAAAGGTTTCAATCATTTCACAGATAATAATTGCTTGAAATTTTTACGAAAGTGTGTGAATTGTAATTTGCAATGGTATCACTTTTCTAATTTCCCTCAAAATTTTGCTTTCAGCGGTTGAACAGGGGCTTTAATGTCTGCGTATTTAGATGAATATGTTATCAAATATGTCTAATTAAAGAGAGCTTTAAGAAGTTCATACGGTTTGTGGTATTGTAGAGATGTTTTATAAAGAGTTTTAAACATCTGCATATAATGGTCATTTTCACAATCAAGGGTGTAACATTGCTTTATTAACATTTTGATCCCTGGGGGTCTCGTACAGTTATAGAATTCAATTATTTTTTTTCACATAAGCCATCTAGTTAGGACCTACCTTGGGTAGCATAGACATCATCGTGAGTAACTTCGTTTAATTTTGGCAGGTACTTATGTATTGTTCTTGCAGTGATGGACATGATTCTGCTTACATTACTTTTACAATATCACTGTCAAAAACATCTAGTTTGTAAGTAGATTGTCCTAGTATAAAAGTAGGGAGTAATGTTCTCAGCAATGAATAACAATTTAGTTAGCTTCCATGTGGTGATCGAGCTACTTGGTATTTGAGCTTCAAACTGGTTCTTCGTTTTCAGATAATTTGTTTCCCACTATTATGTAACTCTATTCAACCGTGGACTACTTACGAATAATGAATAAAAATGTTCCTACTTCCCTTGCAAAACTTTTTTTCAATTTGGGGTAACAAAGGAACCACATGTTTCTCTCAACAACACTTTTGTGATTATTCCGATTGTCAGCGCATACTCCATATCTTAGCAACTTATCCACTCACTAAGGTCTGATTGGCACCAAAGTATGCATGGTTTTGATAGCTTGTATGTGCCATACTTGGTAACTAGGCCTTTTGGTAGCTCACTGAGGCCTACATGTAGTTTGATACTAAAGTAGTAGGTTTTCATGAATATGGCCCCTGGTGTGCATAATGTAAATGTGTTTGAGTAACTGTTCAATATGTTTTCAAAAGTTCAAGTTCCATTTTGCTTCTAATAATTCAGATTTCACTAACAATTTAATGTGTTAGCACCTTTGAAGTCTCCGAAACAGAACTGCTTATTACATAATGCATGCAGAAAATTAAACAAAATCTAATATGGCAAGTTAAACATTCCTAGAAATTAGTATTTATCACTCTAATACTTACTATAAACATATAAACAACACATATTAATTCTTCCTTCTTATGTAATGTTTAATACCAATAAAACAGATTAAATCAGCCAGATTAGTATTCAAGCTAATGAATAGAATGTTAAACTCAGTTGCTCTCCATTGCAATGCTTCAAAATGTACATTTGATGACAGTGAAAGGTATTACTAAATACAAAAAACGCATGCTCCTTACTAAGCCTACCTTATAGCAAATTTGAAGTCTCCGAAACATAAAGTTGTCACTAACTTGAAGCTTCCAAGACACATATTGCTGATCATTCTACCATTGTAACATTCTATGTTTCATTGAATGCCATCTGTGTGAAATTTGTTGAGCCATGTCAGTTTATTGTTGCTTTTATTGTCCAACGATTCAACACAAGTAATTGTTGCCATTATTAAATTTGAGCGTGGATAGGCATACTCGGAAACACTCTGTTACTTGAAAATTATAAGTTGGTTTACTTTGTTTGACCTGTTTTGTAGTGCTAAGTTTACAATTTGATATGATGTTAACATAAAGGTTATACATGTGTTGTAATGACTATTATACCCTAGAGATGATCTTAAACAATGTTAGCAAAATTGAAGTCTCCGAAACAAACCATTTGGTTAGCTGAAGTCTCCGAAACACAAACTTGTGAAATTTTCAACTTTTGTATTTGAGATGCGATTGCTTTTGAACTTTCGCAGGAAACTAGCCCCCACTGAAAGGTTTTTGTATAACAATTCTTATTTTGTATTTTCTCCTGCAAGATAAGAAAATCTAAAAAATGCAATGTTTTAACCATTTTTTGTCTGATATTTCAAAAAGATATCAAAATTTTCAGAATACCAAATAAGATTGAAGGAAAAAGATCTTTTTGCATTTAAGTACATATAGATGACATATCAGAAAATGGTAATTCACATACATTTGACAAAAGCTTTTGTAAAATATGCAGTAAAATAAAAAAAAAAAATTTTTTGTCAAAATTAAAACATTTGTCATCTTTTCTCTATTTTCTTTCAAATTTTAAAAGTAGCCTATGCTCCAAAACCAAAAAAAAAATCAATGATTTAGACATTTCTGCTTTTGATTTTTATAGAAACATGTATGGAAACACATTTTGAAATTTTGGCCCCAAAAACCAAATGTTACACCCTTGATTGTGAAAATGACCATATGTCATTAATATCCCCTGAATTTGTTGAGGTAATGGTAGTAATTGTACATAATTTCACTGCACTCATTATTGTTGACAGGAAACTTCAGATCTATTGATTTGAATGTTAGTTGGTGCTAAATTTTTTGGTGGTTGTGACCATAAAATCAGGTACAATTTGTAACGTTTTGATATCTTTTGGCATGTATTTGAATGATGTTCTCCTAAATGTGCGATACTGTTTTGAAATTTAGTTTGAATTTGAATTTGTATTTCGAGACCTGCATCACAGGGAGGTCACTTAAATGACATTCATGTACTATAATTCATGTGCACCTTGCAACGGTTGAATACATTTATAACTTTTTAACATTTAATTAAATGCATTGTTAATACAGTTACATTTAGTGTCATGTGTCTCCTTCATGGTCTTTGCTTTTGTGTACGGCTTTCGTTTATTCCTCCATTTCATGTTCGTCCAAGTATAATCATCTGCTTATTCCAAAGTGCTAAAAGTTAGGTACAAACAATATTTCTGTATTTAATTTCAGATGAAAAAAACAAACATTTTTTAGTGTTTTTATGAGTTCCTGTTCTGAATGTGTCCATGGAAGTGGAATGTGCAGAGAGTGTGTGTTTACGTTTGTTGTACATAGTGTAACAGTGCAAATATGCCACGTTTTAACTACATGTATATGTACTACAATGATACTTGACTGAGTGACTGTGACTGTGAGTGACATGCACTGCACGCATGCTAAGAATAAAATGAGTGTTAGTATGCGCTTATTTATGCATCTAGTATCTGCATAGCTGATGCGTGCAGAGCAGCTCGCGCGCTCATAGCTCAAATCAGGTAGGCGCGCCGTCGAGTCGACCGGTCACGTCAGGGCCAGGGCGCGCCAGGGTACGGTTTCTGGGCCAGTGCGCGCACAAACGCGTGCATATATAATTAGATGAGTTGACTGCGTATAGGTTGTGTGTATATAGTGCATAACAGATAAGCTATGTGTAACATGCTTATCTGTGTAAAGTATGCCTTGTGTGTGTGTGTGTGTGTGTGTGTGTGTGTGTGTGTGTGTGTGTGTATGGGATCGGATAGCTGCTCTCAGTCACCATAGCTCTCTGTGTACCCCGTATGTGTTGTTGTTGTGTGTGTGTGTGTGTGTGTGTGTGTGTGTGTGCGGGGGCAGCATCATAGAGCTGGACAGCATAGCTCTCTAGACTGCAACTAGGCATGAGCTATGTGTACATGTGTCCACGACCTACGCATGAATTTTCTACATACTAGCTATCTCTCTGTGCGTACTCTGTGCATGTGCATAAGGCATACTTTATGCTATATGCCTTATGCATGCATGCACAGAGTAATTAGGGGTCAGCTACAGTAGCTGTTTCTTTCACTAAAAATAATCATGGAAAAAGTGCAATGCGATAATACTGTGACTTACGGAAGTTTGATACCCAGACTCTTTACATTATCTTTACAAAGCAAAGTCAAAATCAAAGTAAATCTGTGTACGGTGGAATTCATGGTATTAGTGTCTTAATTAGAGAAAAAATATTGAATTATGTGTTAGGTTTGGATTCGAAATGCAATATCAGAAACAATATTTTGGATAATATATCAGTGAAAAAGCTTTCGGATTTTCATTTATGTTAGGTATCGTTTATAAATATTTCCCCAGAACATTCTTATTATTATATGATAATCTACTGATGACATTGCTGCTGATTTGATAATGTTGAAGAACGTGCATAATTTACCGTTTTGCCTTTTAGGAGATTCCAATGCTACTTAACCGGGTGTGAAAGTGAATAAATGGAAGATGTTAATCGTTGTAATATGTATTTTATAGATAAATCTGATAGTGTTATGTCCGATCAACATTTTTTACTGTGTAATACAGGTTCGGTATTATGAATAGAGGCAACGCAAGAAACGGCAAGAAATTTCTTGAAAGGCGTAGGGGCTTTAACCTTATTATTGCTAATAAAAGGCCATGTTGGAGCAGATCTAAACACAATACCATCATTCTGAATATAACGTGTGTGTACGGGGGGGGGGGGGGGCATAATGCCCCCCCCCCCCCCCCCCCCCGTAAAAACAAGCTTTGAAATACCCCGGGAGTATAATAATAACCCTTATAATTAGGGTAACATGTATACTAGTATTATGAAGTATGATCATTGCTGCCATGAAACGCTTACAAAAATCACGCGGTTATTTTCGAAATGATGTGGTTGTGTTTGTCAGAGAGAAGAGGGTTTGTTTCTGAAAAATTTCAAGGGAAAGATATTCTTCCTCGTAAAATTGATGCAGCTACATATATATACAAAAAGTATAAGCTCTTTACTCTACTTTACGCAGATGATACAAAAATTTAGTTCTTGCAAAATCTGAAAGTGAACTTCAACTTGCACTAGATGCGTTATCTGTATACTGTAAAAGGTGGTTAAAAGTCATCATCTTTTCTCGTGGGGAAGTACGGAAGATTCCAATTTTTAGGTTTGATAATAACGTGGTTGAAGTTGTTGATCTCGGTACCACCTATGATTATGATACATTTCGCAAAGCACAAATCAATAATAAAGCAGCTGAATCAAGCAAGAAGGGGAAACAGTCTTTTGTCAAAAACATACCAATTTAAGATACCTATTGATATTCTCTTGGAGTTATTTGATCAACGTGTTTTACCTATGGAAGCGAAATGGGGATTTGGTATATTAAAAGAACTAATCAGTGATAGTAAATAGTATACTAAAACGGACATAACAAGGTGACATGGGATCAATAAATTGTCATTGTCATCGTCATTGTCATTGTCATTTGCTTATTAGTTCGCTTTGAAACACTTAAGTTTAGCAGTAATACAATCTGAAAAAGTTCAGTATAGTAGTTTGAATGCTCAAACCTCACAACTCTCTCGATCCAATAGGGCGGGAAATCGTTCTTTGCGTTCAAACGGACGGCGAGGCGAATACATTATTTTTTGGTTAGAAAATACTTGTTTGCATATATATCCTTCAGTAAACATGTTTTGTTTTGTGTGCGTGCGTGTGTGTGTGTGTGTTTGAATTTGAATTTGAATTTATTAACAACTTCAACATCATCAATAGCAATACCAAGAAATTGTATGTACTTGACTGAATTAACAAAGAAAGAACGAAATAAATTATCAAACAAAACTGGCATGAATCTAACAATGGATGTAGAAATAAAGCATATTACTTATGATGCAGCATTGTACACAATTTTATACATAAGTGAATGTTGTTAATGGGAATCAGAAGTTAGCACAAGTGCTAGTCGAGCCTGATTCCTTTAATTCATTAGTACGGCAGTAACAAAAAAATCATCTTTGGCTACTGATTGCGTAAGCACTAGTACATGTAATGGTAATGATGAATACATGTATAAAGAAGTATGCATGTAAATTATTGTAAAATATCTCTTAGATATAAGAGTAATATCTTATAAACTATACTTGACAACTACTTTAAGTCATACTGCTGTAAAAATTAAAAGAAAAAGAAGAATAATCTAGACATCTCATACAATCTTGATTTCCACACAAACGGGAAACACAACAAGCGACAATTTAACAGTTTCCTGTTGAAACTGAAAGCTCCATTAAATACTTCATTAACAGCTTTCGGAAAGCAACTCTAGTTTTCATTTCTCTAATGTCTTTTGGGATACGATTCCATAATTTTACTCCAATGTAAGATATTGAAAATTGGCCTTGTGTTGTTTTACACTTAGGTATATATAGCTGTCCCTGATCTTTTCCTCTAGTGGCAAACCTGTGATCTATCACTTGACAATATTGTATTAGAGTGTGAGGAAGGTTGTTATTAACTAAATCATATACAAAAGTTGAAACCGACAAGAAGTGTAGATTGTAAACATCCAGTATCTTTAACTTGTGGAACAAAGGTCTTGAATGAGCTCTCCATGAACTAAAGGTAATTGCTCTCATTGCCATCTTTTGGGAATACAATATGCATTTTAAGTTAGTCTCGTAGATACTTCCCCACACTTCAATGCCATATGAAAGGTGTGGCTGTATTAACCCCTGATACAACATCAATAATACATTCTGTGGGACAAAATGCCTGAGTCTGAATAAAATACCAACCTTTTTACGAACATTCTTATTAACCATTTTGATATGTTCTCCCCATGTAAGGTGATTATCAATTTGAAGTCCTACAAATGAGGCCATATTTACCTCAGATATTTCTGAGCCAGATATTTCAAGAGCACCGTTAACCTTCACAGATCGTCTTCTACTTCTTATCAACATGTAACTAGTTTTCTTTAGGTTGATTGTGACCTTGTTAGCATAACACCATGTCTGGACTTTTTCCAAATGCGTATTAACTAAGTGCATATCAATCTCCGCTTTGCCCACCTCAAAAGTGTGGAACAGATTTGAATCGTCAGCAAACAATCTGAAATTAAAGTACTGAGTGGAATTAGGCAAGTCATTAATATAAATCAAAAAGAGTGTTGGTCCCAGCACTGATCCTTGCGGGACTCCACATGATATATTCAAATTAGATGACATTGTATCTTTGTATTTCACAAACTGATGTCTGTTGCAAAGGTAGTCTGCAAACCATTGTAAAGCGACACCACGTATTCCATAGTGTGATAGCTTTCTTAGGAGAATGTTGTGGTTTATGGTATCGAATGCCTTCTGAAAATCAATAAAGAGCCCGAGTGTGATTTTCCCATCATCCAGTGATTTCAAAAGGGTATTTGTTAAATTGATAATCGATAACTTTGTACTATATTTTTTACGAAAGCCATATTGATGTTGCTGCAAAATATTGTTAACTTCTAAAAAAATCCATTAACCTATTATTAACAATCTTTTCAAAAATTTTCCCTAAAACTGGCAATATTGAGATTGGCCTATAATTTCCTGGAACTTCTTTGGACCCTTTTTTGTAAACAGGTATTACTTTAGCTATCTTTAAAGCATCAGGAAATTTGCCTTCTTGTAATGATAAATTGATAATGTGAGTCAATGGTGTCGTTATATAAACTGCAGCATCTTTTACGAGCCGTGCAGGCAGCATATCATACCCACATGCTTTCCTCATATCGGTAGCATGTAGGTGATTTAACATTTCATTTTCTGTCACTGGCTTCCAAAATAATGACCTATTTTGCTTAGACCCCAAATACGATGTACAATCTGTATCGATTACTGGTATTTCATCAGCTAGATTTGGTCCTACACTTACAAAGAATTGATTAAATTCAGAAGCAATTTCACAATCATCACATGTAGTTGTACTTTCTCCATTTCGTACAATTCTTAACTTCTGAACATCAGTTGATTTTGTTGAGGCATTTACTCGATTTAGTAACTCATTGATAGTCTTCCATGTTTTACTGGTATCGTGTTTGTTTTGTTCTAAAATATCACTATAATATTTACGTTTAGCATTTTTAATAACTAAGGTCAGGGTATTTCTATATCTTTTATAACTTCCCTCATATTGCACATCAAAATTTGATGATTTATATTTAGAGTACAATTTGTGCTTTTTCCCTATGGATTTAAGGATCCCTTTCGTTATCCACGGTTTTTTAGCTACATTTTTCTTGTTCATAGACTTTTGTGTGAACACAGGGGCATGTTTATCACAAATATTTTTAAACATATCAAAAAAGTTGGCATAACACTTGTGAATGTCATTTTCCTTGAGTACAAGATCCCATCTGATTTTGGCCAGATCTTCATGAAACTCTTCAATTTTGTAATTCTTAAAGGTACGACTTGTTACTTTCTTTTGGTAACCTTTGTTTCCAGATTTACAATTTTCAAAAACCACAAATATAGGAAAGTGGTCAGATACATCAGTTTCTAGAACACCCGCATGGATAGTAGAAGCATTGAAATTGGTGTAAACATGATCAATTAGAGAAGATGATGAATTTGTTACTCTTGTCGGTGATGCAATCAATTGTTGTAAACCTGTACAATTCAACGCTGTTGCAAATTGCTCAACCTTGTCCTCCTTATCCAGCAAATCAATATTAAAATCTCCCAACAGAAAACAATTTGTCTTATCTAGTTTTAGATCTGCTAGTACATTTAACAGGCTATCTTGAAATTCGGAAACATCAGTGTTGGGTTTCCGATATATTATACCAACAACAACTCTTTTTTTATTGACGCTAATCTCAAGCCAAAGGCTTTCTGCATGTAATAATTCATATTCTAGAATATTATACTTAAGGGATGAACGAATGTAAGCTCCCACTCCACCTCCTCTCGCGTTATCCTTCCTACATTTTACCTCGAGTGTATATCCTGACATACCTAGCATTGCTGTGTTACGTATATTCCATACTTCTGATAAACAGATAATGTCAAATTTGGATTTCAAAGTGTGGTCGTATAAAAAAGACAATTCATCAAAATTCTTCCCCAATGATCGAATGTTAACATGAGTCAAAGAAAACGAATTTGTTATCGGTTGGTGTAAAGTTTCATCAAATGAATCTGGAGTTAAATTATAATTTAGAACCTCAAAATCTGAATCATGGTCATCCATTATGTGTTATGAGAGTGGTGCTATGGATACCAACATCCCACATTTAATCAACAAGGTGGAGCTTAAAATCCCTGTACTTGATGTTGTCCAGTCCAATGTCAAAGAGGTCATCCGGGGTTCGAAGAACTGTGTAGCTATCGTCATCCATTTTACAGATTATTGTCCCATGCTTCGTTGATGCACCTTTAACACGGGGAGCCTTCTTTGCAGTCATGAGAACAGCATAGCGCAGGGTGGTCAGATCTTCGTTAATAAAGAGTCCTTTGTAGCGGTCGTTGCCCTTGAGTTTAAAGCGGGCATCAAAAAATTGATCCCTCTTCCGTCTGGCCACAAACCTGACGATGGCTTGTCTTGGTTTGCCGTCTGTACGCTGCCGTCCCATTCGATGGCATGAGGATATGTCATCTGGCTTCAACTCAACACCAACATCTTTAGCCACGGCACACACCTTTTCCATCAGGCCATCACTCGTCTCCTGCTCACTCTCTGGGAGGCCAAGCAATCTCAAATTGTCTCGTTTCATCTCTTGCATGAGTTCGTCCTGTTTGAACTGTGTACGCAGCAGGGAGGGGTTCACAACGTCCTTTAAGCTTGCCATGCAAGCATCCCGCACAGCCTGCACTATCGTTGGTAGTGCAGCTTTAACCGCTGCCTCCACCGCAGCCGTGATCACACTGGCCATGTCGCTATGGTTACCTGTCGCTCCCATCTGGACACTGTCTAGCTGGTCCACGATTTCCTCCAAGTTAATAACAATGCCGTTACTGTCTGGGCGAGGCTTTTCCTCCATACCACAGACTTTTTTTACCTCCTTGTCCAAGGCCTGGGCAGTGAGCAGTTGCTTGCTGGGCGATGGAATGTGGCCTTGCTTAGGTGATAAAAACTTGCCTGGGTTTTTTCCACTTCTTGTACGACCCATGGCAGTGTAGTGACGGTGAAGTTATACTCAAATATGAATTAAATGCAGGAAGAAAATGTACAAAAACACAAGTTGCTTAGATCCAAACAAAATGAAGATGGTCCAGTAGGTTCCTGAAGTTACTATAAAGCAAACATCAAATTATGCAATCACAACACCAATCATAACACTGTTAAACAGGACAAAATTTCAAGAGCACACTGCAGCACGTGTCACCCCTCAGCTCAAATCTAATCTATGTGTGTGTGTGTGTGTGTGTTTGTGTGTGTGTGTGTGTAGGTGCGTGTTTGTGTGCTGCGTGTGTGCGTATGTGTGTGTGTGTGTGAGTTTGGGTGTGTGGATGAAGGTGTTGGGAGTATGTTCAAACGGGGGAGGGGGTGGGAGAATAAATAGACAACGCTTTCCTCTCAAGATTCTTGATTGTACAATAATGTTTTGTAAACAATATATGAACATATACTTTTTTGTCCTTTTTTAAAACTATTGCAATTTATGTTTAATTCAAAATGTCAAGGTACAATGTATCGGGTTTAATTAAGAATGATTTCTTCAATTGATTTGAGAGAAAATAAAAAA
>CAVLGW020000332.1:0-18337 GCA_963669155.1 Arbacia lixula
TCTTGTGCCCTTCAGCATGATACGTCTGTCACACTCAATCACATACGTCTGAACGCGACAATTAATTATTTTATCTCTCCCCCCCCCTCCCCCCCCCCCCCCCCCCCCCCCGTCTGTCTCCTCTCTTCTCCTCCACCCATTTCCCATACCTGTGCCCTTGTAATTTTCCCACGGGACAAACCGTGTATTATCAATCGCACTTACCAACTCAACTCTTTAAGGGATATTATTCTATCAATGCTAACCGTCACATTTGTAATGATGCCAACCCCCATCAAATGTGTCACTGTGACTTCGCATATTTAAATTTGTCATTATCAGATTTGGTTACATAGCAACAAAATAAATCCATAGCTTTCCAAAACAGATCAGTTACCATGATTACTTTCAAAAGAAACGGAACCATGTATATGTCCTGGTTTAACATTGAACCAGGACTGCATCTCTCTCTCCCTCTCTCTCCATTTCTTTCTCCACCCCCTCTTTCTATGTATCTCTCTTTGTCTTGCAAAGCCATAATATTTTATTTTGTGTCCATAGAGACAGAGTACATTGTAACATGCTGCATAGACAGAGACCATTGTTGCTATTTCAACCACATGGGATTTTGCTGACCAAAGTGACCATACATGTGCCCATGTAAAGTGTCCCACGCGACAAACGGTGAATTGTTAATCACACTCCCTAACTCTTCAGCTATTAACGTGCCGCTGTCGCAAACTGTAATGGAGAAAAGTGTAAACCTTTGACACAGATGGGTTTTACCCCCGGCAAGTTAAGAGTTAAGGGATATTTTTCTATTAATGCTAATGTAATGACCCCAAGTCCCATCCCAATTACATGTGGCTTGGCATATTTAAATTTGCTCCTCTCGGATTTGGTTACCCAGCAACAAAATAAATGCATAACTTTACAAAACACCTCAGCTATCATGGTTACTTTCAAAAAGAAACGGAACCAAGTTATGTCCTGGTTAAACACTGAACCAGGATTGTTTCTCTCTTTCTCCCCTCTCTCCATTTCTTTCTTCACCCCCCCCCCCTCTCTCTCTCTCTCTCTCTCTCTCGCTCTGTATTGCACAGCTATAGTATAGGTGCAATCCGTGAAAACAGAGTACAGTATTATACGAATAATGAATGTTTATGAGTGCAGTGGACAGAATATTTCATGAGGTGAAAGATGAAAAGATTTATTCACCGAGGCGTAGCCGAGTTGAATGGATCATCCATTTCATATTTCACCGTCATGTCCTGGATTAACATTGAACCAGGATTCCATCTCTCTCTCCCCCTCTCTCCATTTCTTTCTCCACCCATCTCTCTCTATCTTGCTTTGCCTTGCACTCCATGGAGACAGAGTACAATATAACATGCTGTATAGACAGAGACAATTGGTGCCATTTCAACCGTTCGAGATTTTGTTGGCCATACCTGTACCCATGTTAAGTGCCCCACGGGATTGCACTCACTGGGATATTATTCTATCAATGCTAATCATCATCTTTGTAATGACTCCAAGCCCCATCCAAATTACATGTGTCACTGTAACTTTCTATATTTAGATTTGTCATTATCGGATTTTGCCACCGGGCAACAAAATAAATCCCAAACTTTCCAGAAAGCCTCAGTTGCCATTGTTACTTTAAAAAAGAAACAGAACCCTGGTTTAATATTGAACCAGAAGTTCACTAGAATATGTATTTCAAAGAAGAGGAGCATCGGACGCCTTTGTAATTTTTTCCCGCTAAATCTGACGCTATTTATAACGAGCCGTTCAAAGGGAGTGCAGTGTTGGTTGTAATGCTATTTAGAAAAACCGTTCACCCGTTTAACGGTATGTCTCAATATCGAGCACTTTACTTCAAATTCATCTTTGTTAATGATTTTTCCAATAATTGTTTGTAACATATTTTTCTCTTCAACGTCATTGCTCCACAACAGTATCTATTAGACACAACAATGCATTTATTACTATTTCATGTTCATGCTTGGTTGGCAATACGGTCAAGATTTTACTTCAGAGGTAGTTGGTTATAATGATTACAGCGAAGGATGATTTTTTTCTCTCCATGAACATGATGAAATGTATTTACCGAGAGGCCATTATTTATGTTTTGCTTTCACTGGAACTCTTCGGAGGAAGAGATTTGATCAATTTGCCGGTAAGGGGAAAACAGCCGAATAACACCGAATTAAGAAATGTCATTTGCCATGACTACCATGATTAACGACAAGGTGTTTCATTTGCGAAATGCATGAACTTGGCAGGAATCAGCAGTACACCCTAACGATAACGTGTATGAAATCTCAGTCAGAGCTCCACGATCATTTTTCAGGATCTAAAACTATCCTTGCTTAAGTTTGAAACGCACCGACCATAGTCTCATTCATAATCGTATTGTCCCTATCAGCGCGCGATGAGGGCATAGCCCCCAATGAACGCATGCACTGTGGAGCTGGCCGGTGCGGGCCATATCGCACAACGGTCTCCGGTCTCAATGCTATAAATAGGCATCGGACGACCTGCCCAAAACCTCCTCAAATCTTAGCAATCGCTGTAATTTCGCTTTAAGTCAGTTTCCAGCTCTATGGTTGAGAGGGAAGTTCTGATATAGTGTCTTCTCCCATTTTCTGTGGGTTTTACAACTATTTGTTTGACCTGCAAAAGGGAAACGTCTTTAAAGATCACCACAAAACTATCGAAACATTGGTAAAACATATAGAGAAGTGTTAGCAAGCTGTATATTCATCATTTGAAACTGATAAGCAGTGTAAAATTCAAATAATGCACGTAAACAACGTCTGATTAATAGTCTTTACCTCAGGCTCTTAGCAGTTTGTGTTGAAATATCTGCTTTATTGATTAATCTGTTTATTAAATTATAAAACGCATTATGCAAAAAAAATGTTTTATAGAAGGAATCATCTCCAAAGTTTGGTAATTACTCATAAAATTAGGATTTCACACATGCATAATAACCACATAGATGCTGTAACCACCTCCCTGCTGTAACAAGATTATTACTTTTTTCGTAGTACGAAAAAAGTCGGTTTGAAATTTAACGGCTGAAATTTTTACATATACAGAAAGCTTCAACATGCTTTATTCTTAGAAATGGTCTTGAATCACACTTCAATTTACGATCGTGATAGACGATTTTAAATTTTAAGCTTGCAAAAGGGACGGACAATCTTTAAGAGAATGGAAGCCTCATGATGCCGCCGTGGTATTGGTTGCTAATGCAGCCTCGTGACACTGAAAATACCCAGCTTGGTAGCCTTGTGGTAACGGTACTACTCTGCACGCAGTGGATACAGGGTTCTGACCTCGCCTGGTCTCCATCGTCTGTGCTTGTTTGTTTCATTTCACTTGATCTATCAATCTCATTCATACGAAGAATATCACTGCAGGCAAAGATTAATTGGTCATTTCTGAAAATGATATTCCGTTATCAAAGATATGGCCATGTGCGTAATCACAACGACAATGACGTTCGCGTGCGGTATATCGCCCTAAGTTACTCTGAATTAATTTCAGCAGCCCGAATTTGTGTACATAACGCGCCGACGGAACTCAGCGCAACGATTTGAGTGATAGCGCAACAATTCAAGTGATAGCGCAACGATTTAAGTGATTGCGCGACGATTCGAGTGATAGCGCAGCGATTCGAGGGATAGCGCGATTACTGAGAATTGTTAGGCCTTACATGCTGGAGAGGTATTGTTTCCGGGCGATCGGGCAACAACTCGAATCGTTGCGCTGAAATCCGTCGTGTGCTGTGTACACGATTTCGGGATATGAAATGCCTCCACGACGGAGCTAGACAGACAGAAAATGATTTTTTTTTACAGGTGAACCCCACCTACCAGTTGCCCTGTACACATTGTTACCTAACCTTATAACGAAGCGTCTCGCGTATAACTCAACCAAACGGCTGGCAATCTGTTTAAGT
Organism: Arbacia lixula; assembly: GCA_963669155.1. NCBI lineage: Eukaryota > Metazoa > Echinodermata > Echinoidea > Arbacioida > Arbaciidae > Arbacia > Arbacia lixula. The sequence continues at coordinate 3,953 of CAVLGW020000332.1, forward strand.
TTGTATTTCTTTTGAAAATAAATCCAATGCGTTCTAGGAAGTCATTGGTGTTTTGGTGTCATTTTGCGGAATGTCATAACAAGACTTCGAGCAACATTTTGGATTCGCTGAATTCGGTACAATTGAGATTCTTGCAAAAGCATACATTGGCGCTTATAATTTTGTTATTGTTAGTATGTTTGTTTGCAATGTATTGAAAAATGTATTAAATGTGAACTTTGATCATTGATACGTGCACGCTCTGTCATGTGCTGCTTTTTCTTGGTATGTGTCCAGGCAAACCGGCTTCACCGCTGACGTCAGAGCTCTCGAGGCATCAATAAGTTACGATAAGTGGTAAGTTTTACTTCCTCAGCGATCTGAATGTATATGCTATCTTTCCTCAGCTGCGCTTTTATTTTATTTATTTATTCAAGTCTTCTTTAAAAATACAGGGTAGGCAACCTCAGTTAAAAAAATGCTTTACAGGTGCGCCCTGTTTATACATACAAAACATTTACAAGTGGTGTAATAAAGAAATAAAGAAAAGGGAGAAGAAGAAGAGGAGAGTGAGATTACATGACTACGAAGTGAGCAGGTGAGAGGCTATTCAAGTAAACCTTCGGAGAGAAAGCTACATCCAGATCTCCTCGGAAGTAACTTTCGTCCCATTACCCTCACCAATGTTGATTATTTGCTTACGATTCGACTCCCAAACACATAATACACTACATTCCCATAACACACATACACCAAACCTGATTTTTTTTTTTAATTTTTGCTGCTAGCCACGGAAAATGGATAAACGTGCCAATAATCTAACGTTAGATCTAACCAGGGATACTGTTATGGAAGGATATGAAACAACTTTCTGTCTTTGAAAATGCTCCACGCACAGAAGACGAACATTTCTTATGTTAGATCATGACGCGTATGACGTCATAACGCGCTATGCTGATGATCTCGGGGTTTAGCCAAATGTGATTGGATAAAACAAAATCAATCATCTTACTTTTTGAAGGAGTTCGACGAATTTTCTCGACCAATCAGCTTGATTTTTATATATGACAGAGAGGACATCATTCCGAGTGAGAAGCTAAAAACGCTTGGGGCAGTCCGTTGCTGAAATACTGAGTCTCAAACAGGGGTTATCGCGTTAAGTTTCCTAATTCTAGTTGAGCAATTACGTGCATTGCTATGTATTGCTATGGACGGGTTGGTGTCAAAATTCACTTGGAAATCTCTCTTTCAAGGCCTAGTCCGACGCAAATATGTATAATAATTTTTCTCATATTCTAAAAAATGCAAGAGAAAAATTATAAACAATAGAATACCATTCGCGACATCCCTGTATTCTTAAGCATTGTAAAGTTATACCAATATTTTTGACAAAAGTACAGTTTTTGAAGCTTGTGTCCATTGGACACGCGCGCGCAACATGCGTGCGAGACTAGGGGGAAAAAAAAAAACAATTATCCGATATGGGACTGTCATCATGGCACGCCGTCGCGGTCGTAGCGGCATACTGCATTAATGTGAATGCACTTTCAGCTAAGGTCACGATTTCTAACATTTCCACCGGCTTCCCAGCCTTACCGGTAGCATTTTCAGAAATATTAGCAATTAGGTGATTAGCTCTGAACAATCATGTCAGTACACGGTTCCGGTGGATTGCATATAATATCATTAATAATGCCCATGATGTCTGCTATTAAAAGATAAAGGGTAAACGTATGATTACTGGCCGTTATCACTATAAACATAGTTTGGCCAACTTGGGCTCAATAGGTAACACCATAGCGTGTGTTGCTTTGTTGGGCAAGCAGATAACAAATGACTATACGCCATGTTGTTACCTATTGAAACCGTGTCGACCAGACTCTGTGTATAGATGGCTCTGAACACAACACTGTTTTGCCAATATCAGCGGGTCAGAATTTCATTATATTTCAACGATTTCATCATTTTGAGATGATTCCGTTCTGGAATCCTGAAACAAAAAGAAGAACTGGACAAATACCGTATGTTCTTGCAGAACAAACGGCATTTCATTGATTATGGCGCCAGTAGCCTTTATCCCTTCTACTCGTTACCCAAAACGGAAAATTAATTCCCAAAAGCCCCCGCAGACGACACGATCCGATCAGTCATATTACTCTGCGACTGGCTGAATAGCGAGACCGCGTCATTGGATTTGAGCATGAAGGTGATGTCATATTTTCAATCGTATGCTCTCACAACTTCAGAATCGTATCAAAGTCGTTCCGTCTGCGGTGGGGTAAAGGTTGCTCGCAGTGCTCCGTAGGCCTACATTGATTTCAGGGTGTGTCTATAAAAGCGAAAAACAGACATCGCCAGTTTCAGACCTGACCTGATGCAGAGGCTGGCGTGAACGAGAGGACCGCTTTTGATACTCTCTCGATCTTTTGGAATCGCGATACCGACAGAATACAATATGTTCAGAGCTTGCCTTCATCATCATGTTGGGGTTGACAGCGAAGTTTTATGCAGCAGGTAGGTCTAAAGCTTATCATGTCAAACTGTTAATATTTAGCAGGTCTTAACATCTATAACACCCTGGTATAGATGGCAGAGTACGATTTAATAACGATATTTTTACGTTCAAACTTACACCAAATTTACACAATATATAAAGGAAGATGAAATTCCACTACATTTCGGTAAATGACCATTTTGATCGTTACGCATGAAAGTTTAATTGATGATAATGATATAAACCCAGATTTGATAACAAAAAATACCAAGAGTTACGAATCACATTATTATCACCCAAACGATTTTAATAACAAACGTAGTACCTGTACCTGTAATAAAAAAAAAAATCATTCTAAAATATACAGTTCAATCATATTATCAGAATCATGGCTAAGTAGAACTATTATTACAGCTTTAGCTGACCGCTCACCTATCTTTGTTTTTTTTCCCTCAAATTATAAAAAAATGATAATAAACTAATTTATTCATATTTGTTTTTTAAATCTTGACCTCATAAAGGGACTTATTGCAACACTCAACTTAGAATTTCTTGTCATAATTTGATCAGAAACTCGGCTGTCTTCTTACAACTTGTTGACATGTCTAATAGATAGTCCCAACTGTACAGTATTGTGCGAGCACAGTCATAATGGAGGAGGCGTTGCCTTAGTATGTTTGAGATAACTCGTCTTTCTACATAAGAGAGAACTTGAATATTTCGCAGTATACTTGTGATTCATTGAAATAAAACTACAACATTAAAGGTATATAATTATCGGTGTAATAATCTCCGTCTATTGAGGTAACTTTTTAATGAGGTCTTCGGCCATGTCGACAGTCTCCTTTCAGAGAAAGCACAATAGAAGAAACACATCTATCTACTAGATGACTACAATATTAATCTCTTATAATGTCAAATCAATGCCAATGTACAAGGTTTCATTAACTCTTTGTACATCAATTTTACCGTTAATCTATAAACCTTCTAGAATTACGAAAAACAGCTACACAACATATTCACGTAGTACTTGACGAGCAAATTCGACTGATATAGCGTAATGCCACAGACTTTCCCCTCTTTTGTCATTTTTCGAATATAAATTGTTATGATTTGATTGCCAAACCCCGAATAAAAATTAACTGAAATAACACCCAAAATTTTGCACACGAGCTCGGGTTTTCCTAATGAGAGAAAGTCATGACATCAAAGGACGTTAAAGACAGCCAGTCCCTTTTTCAGATCACCACAAAACCATCGAAACATTGGCAAAACACATAGAGAAGTGTTAGCAAGCTCTATATTCACAATTTGAAACTGATACGTAGTGTAAAATTCAAATAATGCACGTAAACAACGTCTGATTATTAGTCTTTACCTCAAGCTCTTAGCAGTTTGTGTTGAAATATCTGCTTTATTGATTAATCTGTTTATTAAATCATAAAACGCATTATGAAAAAAAAAATGTTCTATGGAAGGAATCATCTCCAAAGTTTGGGAGTTACTCATAAAATTAGGATTTCACACACGCATAATAACCACATAGATACTGTAACAAAGACTAATACTTTTTTCGTAGTACGAAAAAAGTCGGTTTGAAATTTAACGGCTGAAATTTTTTTCATATACAGAAAGCTTCAACACGCTATATTCTTAGAAATGGTCTTGAATCACACTTTTTTCAATTTACGATCGTGATAGACGATTTCAAATTTTAAGCTTGCAAAAGGGACGGACAATCTGTGAGGAATCGTACGCTTTCTTTGAAGCACATTTCCAGTATTTGTCTTACAAGCACTTTCCCATTACACTCCGGTGAAGAAGAAAGCAAAATCAAAACCACGGAAGGAGAAACCATATTATAAACACCTCAAAAAAGTTCTGCAACTCAGCGTTGAGGGGTCATATATCTTTAGTAAGGTTGCTTCGTTATCGTACATAAACCTGATATCATAAGACAGCTAGACTATTTATCTTTACAGTAATGTATCGTTTGTAATGCTTACGCAATCGAGACATGCGCAGACCTTCTAAATATGCAGCAAGGGCTAAAATGAAAAGTTGCAAAATGTTGTGTTTCACGTGAAATGAGATTGAATGATGTTGATGCGGCGAGGCGGGAAATTTCATTGTCACGTTGACACTCTTCAAAACACATTGCATCTTCAAAATGAATTAAGCCTTCGCTGTTGAAAACAACGCATTTTGCAACATTTGTTTCGTGACGTTGCCCCATAGTCGGGAATATTCAACATTTCCTGACTGAATAATTGTAGCAAATGTCACACAACTTTAAAGAAGAATAATCAAGCTTGCTGATGATACCCCACTCACGTATGATGATGATGCAACAAGAGACTTATTACCCGTCAAAAAATTTGCCGATCTTTTTTTGAGGGGTTTATAGAGAAAAACACTCGTTGCCCAGTAGAAGAAAATGAATCAAAATCTAAACAATTTCGAAATTCAGAAGTGATATCAAAAGTATAAAGCAAATTCGTAGTCTCACTGATTAAAAAGGGTAAACAAGACGCGGGCATTGAACTGATCTGCAAAAGTGCAACGGACAAAAGTTGAATGATCCTTAATTAACATCATTAAACATTTTTTCGTGGAAAAAGGCTCTCTTTGGCTGGATAAATCACTCCAACTACGCATTTGTACAGTCAATACTTACCCTAACGTGATCTGAATTATATGTCACACAAATAGAAATATTTGATAATGTAAAGTAATTTCAAATTCACAAAGCTCCTGGACTGGACGTAACTTTGTTCAATTGTTGTCAAGCAATCTAATTTAAAAAAAAAAAAAAAAACATTTTTCATGTATGTACAAGAAATTTCAATTAACTTACACCTTTCCTTTTCGAAATGAATACAAAAAACTTTATTAAGAAACTTAATGTTACAGCCTCTCCACAGTCGATAATCTAAAAATTCTTTCTGGTATATTTGTATTGCTATCTTCTTTTCGTTGTAATGGCTATTGTGTTCATATTGCTAACGTTGATAAGCAGCTTTTGCTTAAAGGATTCTTGCCACCCTCTTTCAATTGAGATCCATTCCTGCTATATTTCTTGAAATACTATCATCATGATCATTGCACATCTTTTTGAAGTGTCTTATAACGCTATTACATGATTATCATCTAGTTTTGTTTGCATGGACATTTTGTTTTAGAGGAACACAAATGTTTCAAATTGAAATTGAAGAGGAGCTAGGTAAACCAACAAAATAAAGATACACCATGGCTAGAAAATATAAATCGGATACCAGAACACGAGTTTGTGCTTGCAATTTATAGAATATATTTCTAGCAAATAACCCGAAGACGTAATGGGTGCAAATAGAATGTACATAGTTTTACTTAACCCGTGTACTTAACATTATTCCTTCAATAAAATAGCAGCTTGTATCTGCCATTTTGGACATTTATTGCTGCGGTCCCATGTATGTGATTCTGTGTATATGAGTTTGAAACCTTATCAAACGCTAGTGCACTGCATTCACTCCTTCAATGCATCGATGTTCATCTCCGTGTGCCCGCCTTCGAATGTAGTACTGTATGTGACATAAAATGGGTTAAAATGACTTAACCACGAATCGTTTAATACAGCCACGTCTTGTCCCACCGGCAGGTGGGAGAGTCACGGGTCTGGCTGCTACCAGTTCGTCTCCACGTCGCCGATGACCTATGTCGACGCCGTGTTGTCTTGCGCGTCAGTGGGTGGCCACGTGTATGTCCCGAATGACCTCGACGAGGTTGACGCGGCCTCTTCCTTCGTAAACACAGTCATTCACGGCTACTATTGGTTTGGCTGTAAAAAGAACGGTGCAACCGATGGAACCTTCAACTGCATTGATGGAACACAATTAATAATGGTAAATATCAAACGACTGTTTATCTTATGATATTAACACTTACTCCCAATGTTCCTTAGCAAATCAATACTTGAGTTAGGAGGAACACATTCCATAGTTAATGTAACCATCAATAAAATAATGATTTACATGTGCCTTCATAACAAAGTCATGAAGGTGAATTAATAACCATTAATTTTCTTCCCTATTAGCCGTCTGATTTTCCTAATTTGTTCAAATCCGTCTCTCCGTGTTTGTTTGCTTTTATTTGGGGGTATTATTATTATTATTTTTTTTTTTTTTTTTTGGGGGGGGGGGGTGGTGTAGACTGGAGTTACACTTGATTTTCTGTCACGAGAAATGCTCACATGAAATGATGTGATAAATCGTGGTTTGAATCATTTAGAATAGGAATAGTAAACAAATGAAGACTGCTGTGAGGGGCAGGGCTAACAACGGTATGATGTGATTTTAAATCCATGCTATTGTCACGGGTGGAGCGCCGGGATGGTGCGATACTGCGGTGTCTAGATTACACGAACAGCTGAGTTCGTAACGACCCGTTCAAAACTCAGTCAAAATCTATCATGTAGGTATTACATGTCACAATGGCACATGCATATGGGGTGAGGATATTTCCCGAAATTCTTCTGCGCATCGTATTTTGTTTATACGTCAGATCCAGAGAATCGGTAGATTAAAGAGAAAATCTTTGTTAAGCATTCGTCTGTGACTAGATGAAAATCACAAGGAATCTGCATTAACATAAACGGCTGATGGTACTCCATGTAACAGGGTGTCCCTTTTGCTGGTCAATTTATTTGGGGTAAAAACTACGGGAAATGGAAGAAGATACTGTATTAGAACTATCCTCCTGATTATAGAACTGATAACTAACTATAAGTACAATTATAGCGACCAGTACATTTTGAGGAGGTTTCGGTCGGGTCGTCCTAAACCTAAAGACAGGAGTCCACAGACCACAGACCAATGGTTCGCCCTGCGGTCCGCACCACAGCGCATGCGTTCAATGGGAGCTATGCTCGCATCGCGCGCTAAAAGGGACAATACGATCATAAATGTAGACTATGCTCAGTGCGGTTCAAACGATAATAAGGATAGTTCTTCCCTTTTCCTGAAAATGTTAGTGGAAGCAACATGTTTGTCCGAGTAGCAACAACCATCCATCCATTGAAACTGAATCACGAAATACGGGTGAATGTAATAACGCATCCCCAAGCGTTTGGGGAGAAAGTTGAGAATATATTACGAAAATGGCTTACTCCTGCCGAGATTCATGACTCTTGCAAATTGGACACCAAATCTTTAAACATTCTTGATTTTGCACTCTATTTTCTCACACACAACAGGTTGGTGGAGCCCCGTGTTGATAAGCGGTGGGACAGATGATAATAACCTCATTTGTAAAAATAACCAAGTTCAAGACGCCCCCTACACTGACTTACATTTTGCTCTCTGTGAAATTGGTAAGAATTATTGTTATGAAATACTCAGTTTTAGGTGTTAAAAACACCTTTTGACACTCTTGAAAAACAATTACAAATCAGTTTTAGCTCACATCAAGCTGAAATTGACACATCATACTATTCAAGGAGAGTCAATTTTTTAGAGACACGTTTTCTGACATTTCATAGATTATTTTGCTTGTAATAATCCCTGGAATATTTAATGAGATTTTTCACTTTTGGACAAATTTGGACCTCAAAATGTGTGTACATAAGATAATTGATTAAAAACAAAACAACTGTCACTACATTATCAATTCATAAAGCTTCTGGCATAAAAGACAAAAGACATAATATTACATGTGTGGTGCACAGTGACACTGCAGTGGTTATCTGATACACGCACATTGTGATGTCCAAAAGGGAATATCTCATAAAATATTCCAAGGATTATTTCAAGAATAATAAATGATAAAATGTCACAAAATCTGCTTTTAACAAATTCCCACCCTTTGACTTATGATGTGTAAATTTCAGCTTGATTCAAGTTGTAAATTTTTCATAGTTGTTTTTCAAAAGCGTGAAATGTTTTTTTTTTTTTTACCACCTAGTACAATTACTGACTGAGCTCTCTCCCCCCCCCATCTTCTCTCTCTCTCTCTCTCTCTCTCTCTCTCTCTCTCTCTCTTTCTCTCTTTCTCTCTTTCTTTCTCTCTCTCTCTCTCTCTCTCTCTCTCTCTCTATCTCTCTCATTGACTGCATTTTGAGCCGCAAAATATATATTTTCCTTCACATCATTGTCCATCCAGCTTTTCACTCTCTCTCACCTCTCCCTGTCCCCCAGCCTACCCCTCCCCTCTCTCTCACTTTCTCTCTCTCTCTCTCTCTCTCTCTCTCTCTCTCTCTCTCCGTCTCTGTCTCAGTGTTTGCATTTTGAACTGCGAAACATATATTTTCCCCTTCCATCATTGTCCATCCAGCTTTTCTCTATCTCTCCTCTCTCTCCTCCTGCCCCCCCCCCCTCTCTCTCTCTCCCTCTCTCTCACTCACTTTCTTTCTGTCTCGCTCCCTCCCCCTCTCTCTCTTTCTCTCTCTCTCTCTCGCTCTCTCGCTCTCTCTCTCTCTCTCTCTCTTTCTTTCTCTCTTTCCATCTACCTACCGCTTTGTAATATACCAGTTATTCCCTCCGCTCTCTCTTTCTTTCTTGAACGTAAACTAACATTTCACACATGTTGCCATGGTCACCGTTAGAATAGAATTTAGTTAAGAGTATGACAATAATCATGCTTAGTGCAGATGACTGTAACAAAAAGGCTTCAATTCGAATACAACCGCAGGAAATGTTTCTGCCCCCCCCCCTATCATCATTCCCCGAAACACATCTGTCGATGAAGAATGAAAATGGAAATACACTCTAAAAGCCATATCTAAGACACATATGGCTTGAATATTTCAGTCATCATTTCCATCAAATGATATCATGTTATGTTATCATTCTCGTTCAGATAAACACAATTTACGAAGTCATTTAGGAAATACATGTTCTTTTTGACCACTTTCCATTCTATTCTTTTTACATTTCTCATTATAAACAGTGATAAATGCATTAGCAAAGGATAAGTAGCAGCAAAAATGTATAGAACGAAATTCTCCTTCGTTTGGTTCTCAGATGAGCATTACATCATAACATGTGGTACTTATTGTTCAATTTTTATCTTGCATTATGCGACTATGCTCCGTTCAAAGAGCATTGTTCATTCATTTAAGGACCATGCTCCAAGGAACATCCCGTGCAAACATCGTTACAATAACATTTCATGTATATGTAATTCTATACAGAAAAGAAAAATGCAAAATCTAACTTTCTCATCAGTTTGTTGTCTTTTTTTTATTTTGTTTAATGGGTACGTTTCTTTCTTTCTCTTTTTCCTATCCCTAATAATTATTGTTCAGCTCCTCTAAGCACTTCAGTTGCCCCAAGCACATCAGATGCCCCAACCACTCCAGTTGCCCCAACCACTTCGGATGCCCCATTTTCCGCCAGCACTCACGCGTACTTCTTCACTCCCAAGGACTACCAAGGACGCCCCCTGATTGGCTACTGCCTAATCGACCACGTGATCAAGACCGTGCACAAGGAGAGCTTTGTAGGCTGCGCTGCGGCATGTATGTATCATGGCCGCTGCAAGTCGTTTAATCTGTCAGGTACGTCGTGTCAGCTGAACGACGAGACACGCGCAGGGGACGAGGCGAAGTTTGTGCGCGTAGAGGGTTGTCAGTATTTCGAATCTAGTTCGGCCTGAAAGCTCGAGCGCTCAGACTGGCTAAAATAGAACGATGGCTATTGGTGCATGAACATCGCATTTTAAATTACTTTTGCTAATTTTTTTTTTTGAAGGGACGATCTCCGCGGTAAGTGAAAGATTAATGAACATGATCTACGAATGAAGGGCGTTGTTATAGTAATTATCTTTAATGTATTAGTAGTGAGCTCATAATGGTTGAAATAAGGCGATATCTTTCATATACATACATAAAACATCGTATTTTATGGGCTGTATAATAACGTGGCTAATTCTTTTTCTGAAGGGCGGATTTCAATAAGCTGTCACGGAAAGCGTTCTTCGCTGCCAAAAGAGCATTCAATCTGATTGCAATTTTCTCTGTGTTGTGAAATAAACATGCTTTCATGTAATTCAAGTTATGGAGTGTAATATGCATATTGATGATAACAATGATATGATTCGGTCGATTCGATTGAGATGCTAAGAATAGAGTAGTAAGTTAAAGGGCCTGCACGGTATTTAATGTTATCAATAGACGAACCGACATAAATCTTTTTGAAATTTATCGTATAAACCCACTAAAAACAAGTTCTCAGTCCCTGCATTCTGAGAGTAGTTCTTGAAGAATATGTTTTACTATCAAACCATTGTAGTATAGAAAGTAATGATAAATGTTTCTCATATAGCGCATTTCAAAACCGAATATATTCTCGATGCGCTTTACATGAAAAGGACTTAGATTTACATTTTATATTTCCTTGTTCATCTACATACCATGCATACCATGTACACCGTATTCATGTAATACAATTTAACTGAACAAAGATCAAATCATATCTTAAAATACAAAAATAACTGACTGATTAACATAAAAATAAGAAGAGCCGAAAAGATGCAGCTGCAAGCTTAACAAAATTCATAATCACACATACATCCGGGGAGGCTTTAACCCTACAAGCTTTGCATTTTTTATAGCCCCCCCACATTGTAATATGTTATCAATTCGGTGTTATTCAAGTTTACAGGCAGTCTTTTAATTTTGTTTTTCTATTTGCATTATATTTATCTTGTTAATGTACCTCTATATTCATTTATCCGTATGTGCATGAAAACTTATTCATTTTATGTTCTTGTATATTCTACGTTTATATTACGAAAAATGAATTCAAATTCAAATTAAAAATTCAAATACATGTGTGCCTCTTCGAATAGGTAGGTTCTTCAAAATTGTATGTACACATCCTTACATAGTTCAGGCACCGGGTATCGGAGTCGCTAAAAAGCATAAATTGTCATCTTTAAATGTATTTGATATGTGCGTGTACTTCCATTCCGTATATGCACCTTGTATTAGGTGTGTTTTCATTTTTTGTTTTAACGTGTGGTAATTAAACTTTAATACAATTCAAGTTATGCTCTGTCGATGAGTGTTTGTAAGCTATAGACATAATCATTGTGCTGATGATTAACTCTTTCCCTGTTTGACTGTTCTATGGGAATGGTTTGCAAACTTGTCTCAGTGGTGCATTAAAAGTTAACCCCTTCTCTGCCAGACTCCACACTACCCTATGGGAATGGTATGTATAAACGGTGCGAAAATGCCTCCAAGGCGCATAAAGAGTTAACTCCTTCTCTGCTAGACTTTATACTACCCTATGGGAATGGTATATATTATCAGTGCAAACTTGTCTCATTGGCGCATAAAGACGTAATACCTTAACTAACTTTCTGCCATGCTCCATACTGCTCCATGGGAATGGTGTGTATTACCGGTGCGAATATACCAAAATGGTTATTAAAGAGTTAACCTCCTGTTAGAAAACTCCATACTGCCCAATGGGAATGGTATATTACCAGTGCTAAAATGCGTCCATGCTTCAATGACGCATAAACTCCTTTAAAAATATATCTGCCAGACTCCACACTGTCCTATCCCAATGGAATGGTGTGTATTACTAGTGCAAAAATGTCTCGATGATACATACAGAGTTAACTCCTTCTCTGCCAGACACCATCTATAGAAATTGTGTGTTGCCAATGAAAAAAACGCCTCAATGGCGCATTAAGACTGATACCTCCTTCGTAACGATCATGTTTGCATTGGAGATATCGGTATTTTGCTGCCATTCACTTGCGTGCAAAATGCATAACACTAGTATCGGCGTTATCATGGTTATGTTGACTGGCAAAATGACGTCAGCGGGCAACATACAGATTTGTCTTGCTGACACTTGACTGCATTCAACCAATCGGTAATCAATACTAGACTAACCTGAATAATATAATAGATTATTATGTCTGTCATGATGGACATCCATTTACTCTCTATGTGGTAGATAAGCACGCCCTCTTTCTTAATGCCGCATCGTTAAAGGTGATATTCATAGGAAATAGAATCAAATAAATCTAGTTTATTTTATAATTGAATGAGTTATTAAAGCAATTTATGCAGCTAACATGCCATGAAAGTGTTCAGTTTTGTGTTAAATGAAAGTCAAATTTCACTAAATTGACTCTCTTCCTGACCTACGAAATCGCCTCAGGGAAAGTGGCGTTGTGTGTACGTCACAGCCGGGATACGCTTCACAATGACCATTGTGTATCACACCTGTTAATCCACTAGCAACTGCCATCACAGTTTCATTAACAATGCCTGATGCTTCTGGCGGAAAAGAAGCTGCGGATTGGCATGTGTGCTGCACAATAACGCCTCCCGTCTCTTACGTCAGACCTAAAGGACGTTTCGCATGACAGTAGGTCTTGTCCCCGAGAATACAGTGATATTTTTTACCCTAATTTCGCTTTTTGGAAAGTGATATATTGTTTGAATGTCATCCGAGCTCATTATATGGCTTATAAGCTTTCTGTAGATGAATATCTTCATATTTTTGGATTTTCTATGAATATCACCTTTAAAGATAGCCCGTCTCCTTTACAAACATCTGCAAAATTCATGAAAAAGTGCACAATATTTAGCACGTATCTTTGGGATACCAACTGTGAAATGTTAAGGTCAGAGGTACTATAAGTCCCATAGAATAAATTAAAATCTAACTAAAGTTTTCACTGAGATTTTCTTCCAATATCATTGATTGCCGACCGTTGATACAATTTGAAATTACGAGTATTTTCGTGGTACGAAAAAAGGAAGATCGATCAATTATCATCGAACATTATTTCCTCAAAACCGAATGTTACGCTTTGTCGATTCAAGGGAAAGACTATATAGCCACTCTCTCTCAAAAGATGACAAAGTCAGGGAACTTTCAGAATTAGGTCTGCAAACATCTGAACATGGCAAAAGGGTCGGACAACCTTTTTAAGAGTTAAAGTGGGCTCCTTCATTTTGAGCCTCAAAATTGTGTGTGTGTGTATGGGGGGGGGGGTTGTGTATGTGTGTGTGTATATATATATATATATATATATATATATATATATATATATATGTCTGTGTCTGTGTGTGTGTCTGTCTGTGTGTGTGTGTGTGTGTGTGTGTGTGTGTGTGTGTGTGTGTGTGTGTGTGTGTGTGTGTGTAGGGGGCGTTTGTAATAACTATGTTCAATTTCTTTCTTGGGGTGTGATTATTCAGCGGCTACACATCTGGTGTTTACTAAGCAGTCTTGTACAATAAATGTACATATTATACAGAGTATGTGTAAGTAGGGGTATATCGAGAAGGACTGTTCCCCTGTACTTCAAAAAAAAATGCTTCATCTAACATACGAGTAAGGTATTTTACCTATAAAAGCGTATTTCTAACTGATTATGTTCACTGTAGCATAACTTAGGTTACGTTCAGCGATGGAGTGTAGGAGTAACGGGGAGCTACGTCTGTATAAATACATTTTCTTAATTTCAATTCAATTCTTTATTCGTTTAACAAACAAAAATAAACAACTTTCATGGACAATGAATATAAGGCACCACCAGATAGCACATGGATTGTGAGGTGTGATGTGGTTCAATACATGTATAAGTATAAGTCTCTTTATACAAGTATAAAGTCTATTATTTAAATGCCATACAGTAAGATGAACCAAAGTACACAAATTACATAAAAATACGTACATTAAGAATACATAAAAAAAAGACTTATACAAACAAACACACACAAAACACAAAACAAAAACAAAAACAAACGAATAAATAACAGCTAAGACAATAATCAACAGAGTAAACAGTATGTGATATCAAAATGTCAAAATATAATGCGCCTATGTATACCTCCGTATATGTATATACCCCTACGATGTTCAATCATATCTCATCATGGTGGTCTGGCTAACTCGGCGAACGCA
>CAVLGW020000333.1:0-18287 GCA_963669155.1 Arbacia lixula
GAATAGCAATTTTTGGTACAAATGTCTTTCATAACTCCCTCATCAATTCTTGAAAGAAAAAGATAGGTTGTGGTAATTATTTCTTATGTATTTTATTGTTTTTTCAATTTTCTTATGTATTTCTTTGTTTTTCGTTGTGATTCAGATGCGTATGCGTGGGTGTGGGTGTGTGTGTGGGTGTGTGTGTGGGTGTGTGTTTGTGTGTGTGTGTGTGGTAATTATTTACACTATTTGAAACAATGATAACACTTATTAGAAAAGTATTTACATAAATTGGAAAAGCTGATTTTATCCATAGGGTTATACACAGTCACATAGAGAAATAGCGAAATTTCAGTGACATGTGTTCGGTAAACGTAATCTGACACCCGCACGGTAAGTCCGATCGCCATAAATTTGGTATCAAAATGTGCGGGAAGGATCAGAGAAAAAAGTCAAGAAATTTCGTTTCGAAATATTGAGGCGTTAGGAAGTACCGACAAAACTTCGACAGGGGGGGGGGGGGGGCATAATGGCCCACCCCGGGAGTATTAGGGTTAATGTGTCTTGTCTTCTTCTTGTCTTCAATTGTCCCTCTCCTCCTCCACCATGTGTACTTCGAATCATTCTTCCTATGTGGAGACTCTTCTTTATGAAATCCAACATCAAATATTGGATATTGCGGGTAAAACATATTGATAATTTACACACGTCTATACACTACGAATATTTTCATAAATTATGAATAGGCACATGCACACATATACACATATAACGGGAAACTCGCAACACGAAAGAAAGAAGGTTTATTCTAAAATAGTTTTTATTCAAACTACACAAAATTATCAATATACACAAATCTATGTACAACAATATACATCTAACACACACTGCATTTGCCGACCTCATGAGAGCAAAGTTCGAGTGACCTCTTCCATCTTTCATGTATTTTTTGAAGACATAAATGCCTGACACTAGTACGCTATTGTCAGTGTTACCGTATGATGAATGTACATGGTGAGGGAAAATGCCTACGACGTGCAGTTGTTACTACTTGACAAAGGTATTAAATTGAAACATACGTCCGTCGATTACGTGACAACATGTCTAGACTTTGACTTCATAAGGTAAAGCACGGATGTGGTAGCGAACGTCTTATTCCACAAAGAAAGTCAAAGCGGACGAGGGCATTTTTTTCGAACACGTTCAAGGAAACTTCATCCATTTAAGTTAAACACTCCAAATCTATTTTTTGCGTTGATAATGGTCTTTGACTCACAATAGACGACGCGAATCTATATCGCGAGGTTCAACGGCAAATAAACCACTGTGCATGAAAACGAGCAAAATGGGTACATTCAACAATGTAAATCCCCCGTGAGCTTTTACCAGCGTTAAGTCTCTTTTTACCTAGGGCATACACGGCCGTACAAACTAAATGGTCTGCTCATGGTTTGGTCCTGAGAGGCTTTAGGTCAGAAATTATATGCTGGCTAAAATATTATGTTCTTCTTTTCAAATGCATGTGATACATGCTGTGAAAAGGCACGCGATGGTGTATTATAGAATAGAATTCGAATAGAAACTTTATTTTAAAAGAACGGACGTATACCAATTATTACCTATATGGAATTAAACATGTGTGGCACCGACATGTACCATAAATATCTCCTACGAATACAATACTGTTTTACAGCTTAAACTAAAAGAAATAAAATGCATGTAAATATTTACACATTTTATACACGTTAATACAAAACGGTTAAAACATTTAAAACATTAACATTAACATGACACAACGAAAGATAAGAAATACGGTGAAGATAGAGAGAGAGAGAGAGAGAAAGAGTGAGAGGGAGGGAGAGAGAGAGAGAGAGAGAGAGTGAGAGAGAAAAAGAGAGAGATAGAGAGAGAGAGAGAGAGAGAGAGAGAGAGAGAGAGGGGAGAGAGAGAAAGTGTGTGTGTGTGTGTGTGTGTGTGTGAGAGAGAGAGAGAGAGAGAGAGAGAGAGAGAGAGAGAGAGAGAGAGAGAGAGAGAGAGAGGGTTAGGACAGATGCAAAGGAGGAGAACAAATATATCATTAATATACGCATTCATTACAATGGGAGGTAGTTGAAGCAATCTCTGTTGAGCGCAGGTTCTTTAACCTCTTCAGTTCCAATGTATTTGATAAGTGTGTGTTACTAGTGCCAAATTATGGAGGTCGCACGTCAAGGGTAAAGAAAGGGAAGAAGGTACCGAGGGAGGAGAGAGACAGAGAGAGGGAGAGAGGGGGAGTGGATAGAAACAGAGACAAAGAGAAGATAAGAGAGAGGGAGAGAGAGAGAGAAAGGGGGGGGGGGTTGTAGAGAGACGATGTACGCGGATCAATGGAAAGGCGGTAATCAATTTTTATGCATGTATAAAGAAAAATAAACATTTTAAATCTCAAAATACATTTTTATTATTAATAAAGTTTTATTGCCTTTATCGTCTCTCCTATTTCACTACCGCCTCGTCATTCGCCGAGTACTTATTTCTTGTGAATACAAATGGAAATTATTCAAAAATATTTTTAACACAGATATACTTGAAAAATCTATCTAGATATCCAGAATTGTACTATTGGAGATGTTCCTTCAAAGAAAATGCTTGAAGCACTAAAACGTGATTCGGGTTATTCTTTCGGAACGGCTCTGACAACGACCAGTCAATCAAATCACAACGTCGATAGCTAGCCCTTATTGAATAGTGAAACCTGTCTGTTAAGACCGGCAGGTAGTTCATTGGAGATCATGGGACTCTCTATACAGGTTGTTGCTAAAAGAGGTTCAACTGTACCCTGCTCTTTGTTATAATTATCTGCTCACGTATTTCTCATTTCGCTCACTGGGCAACTTTTTTTCAGAGCTATCCCGCAAAATAAATCAGTTGTTTTCAGGACTATGCATGCCCATGGGAGTGTATGGTGCAAGTCAGTGAGCGCAGACGAAACTGCTGTATCTATGGTATCACATGGAAGCTGCGATATTTCGTCGATTATCTGATAAGATAGCTCGATACATGTTTTTTTAAAAGATGGCTTTCCGAGTTCAAATTGCAACCATCTCCCAGATGCGACTCATTTCTTAGTGGTGTTCTTCCCCTTCGCCGGGCACGATGTCTGTTTTGACTTTTTGCCGATCGCGGGTGCTTTGACACCCTTCTCCACCGCGTTTAGGTCCTTTTTTTTCTTCCCCTGCTCGTCCACCGTTGCGTCTTTGTGCCTCTTGCACATCGCCGGTAGCTGCGAGAGCTGCGGGAGCTTGGCGACCTGGCCGCTTCTTGCCATCCGGATCGTGACTACGATGAAGGCGATGATGACGGCGACGATGAGCAATGTGAAGATGACGATGAGGGCGATGTGCGCCGGGTCCATCTGGCTCGGCGGTAATCGCATCGGTGTCGTCGCTGTTGGTGATGTAGATGAAGATGTCGATGTCGTTTCGCCCGTGATCGATGACGTCGGGTATTCTGTGGTCATGACGTCCTTGGTAGTGTTGTCCTGGGTAGTATTGCTTGACGTTGGCTCTGTGGGAGCTCTGTTGACATCTTCACATAGCGGCGTGGCAAGATTAATTTCTGAAATAACGAAGGAATTAAGCAGAACGTTATTATTTTACATTAACAAAGTCATCTTTCTCTTTTCTTCTTCATTGCTTTCAATCTTTACTTTCCTTGTTTGTTACTTCTCCTTTTTCAATATTCTCCTTATCGCTCTTGCTCTTGAGGAAGTCTTCTTCTTTGCCTTCCCTCCTCCTTCTCCATCTCCTTCTGCTTCTCCTCCTCCCCCTTCTCCTCCTCCACCTTTTTCTTCTCCTCCTCCTCCTCCTCCACCACCACCTACCCACTTACCCACTCACCCGTCACCCCCTTATCCTTCTCCCCCTCATCCTGCTCCAGCTTTTCCTCCATGCTACCATCACGACTCAATATTTTTTTCCTCCTCTCATGTTCTATCATCCTCCCTTTCTTCATTGGTTTCTCTGTGACGATCGTTGTCATTAAACACCCCCATACCACCTACCAGTGGTTTCCCCCATAGGGTCTGTCCAGTTAGCCGTCATGAAGGTCAACTCCACATCGTCCCCTGGGTTCATAGCGCCATCACTCGGTGAAATCACGATAGGCGTTATCTGAACAGACAATCGAATATTGAGCGATGAATGAATATACAGTAGCCGTAACAGTCAATTCATCCTACTTTTATCAGTAGCAGTTATATCCGGGTTGCCTTGTTTTGTTGAAGAACAGCTGCGTGAATGAATCATTCTTTTTATTAGGTAGTAATAAAAAGTAAACATTATGAATTCACATACCATTCTCCTACTAACCAATGTATAAACTAGACAGGAGTAACCGTCTCATTCGGGGCATTCTTCAATCGAAATTATGTGTTTTGTCATACATACGAATGTTGTTCATAGGAGCCAGATGCAATCTCAGCGGATCCCACGACCTACAGACACTGAATTTTTGGTTTAGGTATGCACTGATAACAAACTATATCTGATTTAAGATTAAAGAACTTACTCTGACGTAATATAGTTTCCCCTCATTTAGTCCCTCCAGGTTTGCTGTAACTCTCGATACCTGTTTGTATGAAGGGACACGCAATAGAGAGATGGAGAGAAAGAGAAAAAGAGAGAAAGGGAGAGAGATAGAGAGAGAGAGAGAGAGAGAGAGAGAGAGAGAGAGAGAGAGAGAGAGAGAGAGAGAGAATGAAAGGGGGACAGCGACGGGGACAGAGAGAAACAGGTAGGAAGAGAGAGAAAAAGAAAGAGAGAGAGAGAGCAAGAGGGAGAGAAAGGGTGGGAGAGAGAGAGAGAGAGAGAGAGAGAGAGAGAGAGAGAGAGAGAAAGATAGTGTTAAAGGACATAGTATTAACTGATGTAATAAAAGTGTTACGCGCTATCCAGTAATCCAAGCTCAAAACAGTGTAACGCGTTTTTGTTTAGTATTATAATGACCATTCGGTAAAAATTGTTGCCAATTGCATTAGGTTTTTGGATAATTGAAAGGTCCCCCTTCTCGTTCTTTATTCATGAAAAAAAAAAACGTCGAGAATTCCATACAACACACCAGCCCTGTCGGCGGCACTAGCTTACAGGCATAGCAGAAACGATACCTATAAATTAAATCAATTACCGTCTGGTTAACATTCGTGTCGTTGGCCGACATCTTTGGCAACGAAGGCGCGACGTTGAGTGTGAGTAACGTGAAGTTCGGAGTCCCCTGGGCGGCCGCGTCGGGCGGGGCGGGCGTCATGACGACGCCGTAGTCGACGGAGTAGACGAGGATGTCTCCATGGACTTGAAAGGGCGGGAGCCAGGAGAGGGAGACGCGCAGGAGACTGGTGGAGCTGTTTCGACACAGGCTCTCCACCATGGGGTCCACGGGGGAGCCAGAGTATTGCACCGTCACTGGGGAGGGAAGGCAGGGAGAAGAGATCGAGATCAGGGCCCCGTTGCATAAAACTTACCATTGATGGTAACTACCATGGTAATATGAGGGACAGAGAGAGAGAGAGAGAGAGAGAGAGAGGGGGGGGGGGGGGGGAGGATGTGAGGGGGGGGGGGGATCGGGGGATCCTTTTCATGAACCATCTTCCTCTTCAGCTGATTGTTTTGCGGAAACGTTTTTTTTTTGTTCCTTTTCGCTATAAAAACAGGCCAGGCCATTCGATGTTGTCAGCAAAGACATGGAAAACAACAAACCAGGATAATAAGCACGCAAAATTTAACATTTAGCATGTGGTAATCTGTTTATGTGAGGTAAACTGTATAACTGACTTATACGGTTATGGACAATTAAATTGAACAAAGTCGCAACCATGGTAACAAAACATGTTGATTCCGACATTAGTCCCTCAGGATGAATTTAAAAGTAGTCGTCATGGGAACTGTCTTTCATTTCCATTTTATTTATATTTTACGTCCTTTATGGGCATTTCCGAATTTTACCGATTCTGTTACACGGTAAGACTTTGATGTGTATACCCTAATCTATTATCTGTTTGGTTTTTTTTGAAGAGTTAGGAGGAGTGTTTTACGAACCACTTAGGCCACCAGAGTGCCCAAGCGCCGAGAGTTCTCCCCGAGTCACAAACATGAAAACAATGCATGGAAGCTAGAAGGCCCCGCCCTTTCTTTCAGTGAAAAGTACTGACCTTCCATGGGGCCGTCTATACAATAAAACAACAACCACCGCGTGCGCCGGCCAATAGCATTGGGCCATTTACGAGCGGGTTTAGGTTAGTGTGCTGCACTGACCAAAGGGTATATAAACCCCTACTTACGATAATTTTGTATCACACTTGACGAAGTGTTGCAGCGGCGCACGAAACGTCGTGATCTTTTTAGATTCCGTTGACCATACATTGCGAGACAAACGATTATCATTAGCGATTTAAATCCGCAATGAGTCACAAATTTAGAACCACAATATGATTACAATGTGGGGGTGGGGCATTTTCCCCTGCATCCCCCTCCCCATCCCTTCGAGTATGTTGATGATGGTAGGTACACAATGGGCGTGATGGACCGGCTCGTTTTTTTTGAATGACGAGAAAGAGCTTTGTGTGATCCAGAGCTAGCCATTCCTCACTTTCATTCAAACAGGTAAAGGCCACCACTGATGACACTACACGATCTTGCCACGATTTTGTCAGCGTGAGGGCCGACGTCTTGGAAATCTGACGTCACGTTCATGCACAATCCCTATGACCGGGTCATGCGATTCGGCCAGGCGCAGAGCCGTACGCCTAGTCGGATCGTGTCGTCTGCTGCAGTGGCCTTTAGTCAAATACTGTTTTGTTCTCTTCCTTATTATATGTACTCACCTTGATCTAAGCAGAAACCCATGTCTCCCGTGGCAAGAAAACAATCTGAAAACAGAAGAGATTTGGAATTGTCATTGATTAATGTCGTTTTATGATGTAAAACCGGTGTGGACAAACTACTCTCACGACTAGGTGTATATTACTTACTAAAAAGTATCATCTAAATGAAAATAAAAATGAAACTATAAAAATGTTCTTTTCACACAAGTAAGGATTTACGTGTTATAAGTAAGCTTATACTAGATCGGTTAGCTTCTTTTGACCTCTGACGAGAAAGATTTCAAGGGGAACTATCTAATTAATTGTGACCATACTCACATGTACAACATATATGAAATCTACATCAGAGAGTTCGATGCAGACGCGCTGCATGTATTGAATAAATGGTAACAATGTCATCGTGGATTTAGGAAGCGATACGATATCTGTAGTGACGTCAGAATACCCGTTGAAGTCTGTACTTTATCTTTATCGAACTTAAAACGAGAAAAACCAACACAAATATTATTTTTCAACGAACCCATAATCACTTCTCTGGAAGAGGTCCTTGGACATTTGCTATATCAAATTGGGAATGTTGGTGTTGGAGAGAAAAGTGCTTAATGCTGGGTCATAAAATAAACTCTCCACTTCCATTAAAAGCTAAGCTTGGACAGAATTGTGACATAGGAGGGGTCAGCCTCAGTTTACTGTATTGTCTAGAAATGATTTCTGCTAAAAATTGAAGAAATTGGTCAATTTTAATATAAAGTTATGCTCGTGGATATCTAAGAAAGAGGATCGGATTACATGACCTTCAGCTTGTTATGAAGGCAAGCCGGGAGATGAATCATTTTACTTGAAGTCCATGAATTTGACCAAATCTGTCACGAACATGTCAACAACAGACAATATGATAAGGCCGTTCCTTCCCCTTTCAAAGTGACGTAATATTGCTGCGAGTGATATATATTGTTTTGATCATTATCTGATGACATAAAGCATATCACTGCCATTCCTTCTTTCCCTTTACCAGTGTCTGATTTTCTATTCAATATTCCAATTTATTCATTGTCCTACCAGCATTCTCTCTTCAGATTTAATTCAACAGGACATTTTCCGCATAGCATGCATAGTGCGTAATTTATTGACATAATGGCTTCAATTAGCCGTTTTCGTAATGTATTCACAATTTTCCTTCCTATAACTGTGTAGTAGCACCCTACTGTATTTATTCTAGTGATTTGGTTTCAGTAGGTGGAATGCATTCTCAATTTATTGTTGCTAGTCGGTCAAACCTCGGGAAAGTTTGGGGGTTACCACTAGCATGCATAGTAACGTAGCGTAACGTAAAATAGTAACGTACAGTAACGTAGCGTAACGTAAAATAGTAAGGTATAGTAACGACGTGTATCAAATTTGTAACAAAAATGGTCTATCGCCCCTCTCCCCCTCCCCTTCTTTTCCTCTTCCCTTCCACGACACTCCGCTCGCACCCCTGAGGAAGGGAAGAACGGAAATCCCGGAGACGCCGCTAACGCGTGCTAGCTTCGCTTTCAGGCTTTTAGACATTTCTAAACCAAACTATTCAATGAAAGGGCCTTTGCTGGAGTAAAATCTCCATTCTCGATTTCTTCTCCGCTTTGACGAAGACATAAAAAGGGGGAGAATAAGAAATTTAATAGTCTTCTGAGCACAAAACGTTGTCCTCAGGTTTGGATTCGAAATGGTAAACAGCCTGGAAGCAGGATAGCTTACCCTCACTTGTCGCTCAGTTCGGCTTGCTACTAGTCTACGTTTTAGACGTATTTTATCAGCTCGAATTCGTATATACAGCGCGCGGCGGAATTCAGCGCAACGATTCGAGCGATCGCGCGATCGCCAATAATTTCCGGCCCGGAAAAAATATTTTCACGAATTCGGGCACATAAAATACGTCTGAAACTTAGACTAGCTTGCTACCTGCACGTGCCGTCAGTCAGGACATCGGCCAACATCGGCCAACTGCCCGACGACCATGACTATCACGTGACTACTAGACAGGACTACCCGCTGTCTGCAGGATGATTGGGAAGTTTCCCCGCGCCTCTTATGACAAGGGAGTGATGTTTCGTCTTCCTCTTCCTCCTTCGTCCCTCTCGTTCACCCCTTCCCCTCCTTCGCATGCATACAGGTATATACATCCTCTCCCTGTCTGCCCTGCTCCTGGCTCCTCCTCCTCCTCCTCCTCCTCCTCCTTCTCGTCTCCTCCTCCCGGCCTTCCCCTTCTGCTCTTTCTGACCTTTCCCAAATCTTTACTACTACGTTGCTTTCATTTGTCTGTTATAATTAGAACCGAATTTTACTTCAGTGTGGACTTTCCCTATAACTTCTTTTTACATTCTTCCTATTTTAAGCATACTCAGAGCAGTGCTTCAACTCCGTACCTGGTGTCTCGAAAGCTGTCATGGCGCCCGGGATCGACTTCTGTTGAACCACAGGTCGGTATATATGAATCTACAAACATAAAAGGTCATAGAAAGTGAGTGAAGTTGGCAGAGATGGGCGAACGGAGGGGATAAACAGGAAAGGATTGGAGCGACAGCGAATGAGACAGGGAGTAAGAGAGAGTAAGGGTGAGACAGAGACATACACGCAACGTTAAAGGGTGGTAGAGAACATGGGCAGAGGGGTTAGTGAGAGAGAGAGAGAGAGAGAGAGAGAGAGAGAGAGAGAGAGGGAGAGAGAGAGAGAAGGGGAGAGACAGAGAGAGAGAGAGAGAGAGAGAGAGAGAGAGAGAGGGGGGGGGAAGAGGAAGAGAGAGATAAAGAGAGAGAAAGAGAGAGAAAGTGAAATATAGTGAAAGTGTGTGAGAGAGAGAGAATAGAAAGAGATAGATAGAGATAGAGAGAGAGAGAGAGAGAGAGAGAGAAAGAGAGAGAGAGAGAGAGAGAGAGAGAGAGAGAAAAAACATAGCACAGAACCAAGAATAATGTTGCAAACACGAATATGCAATATCAAACAAATCAAAGTTATGGGAGATGAGAGGTATGTGGAAAGAACTCCAGTCGCACAGGTCATTCAACCGGTCCTACAAAGTCTAGACGCAAACTGTCATAAGAATCCCCATGGGGACTGGAGATGATCAGAGAGGAAATATGGCGTATTAGGAGGGAAGTGTGACACTAATCACCCATCTTCAGACATCATCTCGGCTCCCGCCACCTTCTTATCGTTTGGATGTCAAGCTCAGTCTATCAACGCGATGTTCCTCAGACATCATTTACTTGTTGAACATAGACAAGATGGTTCTGGTGGTATGTATTATTGTTGCTAGAGTATGTTGGTGTTATGTTACCCGGAATTCAATTTCATTTTGTGATTGAAGGACAGGGTGATGGTGTTGGTAGCAGTGGCGATGGTGGTGGTAGTAGGGGTGGTGGTGGTGGTAGTAGGGGTGATGGTGGTGGTGGTATGGGCGATGGTGGTGGTTGTATGGGCGATGGTGGTGGTAGTAGGGGTGATGGTGGTGGTAGTAGGGGTGATTAGGGTGGTAGTAGGGATGATGGTGGTGGTAGTAGGGGTGGTTTTGGTGGAAGTAGGGGTGGTGGTGGTGGTGGTAGGGGAGATCTTGGTGGTGTAAGGGGTGATGGTGGTGGTAGTAGGGGTGATGGTGGTGGTAGGGGTGATGGTGGTGGTGGTGGTAGGGGTGATGGTGGTAGTAGTAGGGGTGGTGGTGGTAGTAGGGGCGATGGTGGTGGTGGTATGGGCGATGGTGGTGGTAGTAGGGGTGGTTTTGGTGGAAGTAGGGGTGATAGTGGTGGTGGTAGGGGAGATCGTGGTGGTGTTAGGGGTGGTGGTGTTGGTAGGGGTGATGGTGGTGATGGTGTTAGGGGTGGTGGTGTTGGTAGGGATGATGGTGGTGGTGGTAGGGGTGGTGGTCTCTGGGTCACTGAGTTCATTGGGTCCAGATGACTCCTTAATGGATAGAGTGGGGTCGTCAGCACAACAACCCTCATTAGACTGAGGGATGGCGACTTAACAAAGAGAACAGGATTTTTCTTTTCTATTTTGGCTCTTTGTTACTTTGGCTTCATACACACCACGGTGTGCCCACTGAAATGAAACAAATATATTTCAACATTGCTTCATCATGCTTTTAAGAAAACAACGAGTCTTGAAAACTCCGATGGCCCTTGCCAATTAGACTCTTTACCAGTTATGGGCCAAAAAGTAGTACAAAATGCTAGTGTATTTTAACTAGTGATCTTGTATCAACGTCATATCGAAACCCCCAAATCAGTCACTTTAATATGTGCATCTATTATTCAATAACGTTTACAAATTATGACATAGCTCAACTCGCTGAATGGTAATGTAATACAATTTAAAAAAATGTGAAATAAAATGAAACGTTTTGCCAAATATATTCTTACCTCTAGCTCGTACAGCTGCCCAAAACTGAGATTGTGAAATACGTATTCCTCCTCTTCCTGAAACACAAGTTACATAGAGAGGAAACGGGAAAATGAAGAGTAAGGGGATTTTGTATGAAAAGGGCTAATTAATTACAAGTTATGACAAATATATCAGGGTTTATCAAGATTCATTTGTGAAGGCAATTGCAATTGTTTATCTCTGATTATGATTTTCTTGTGACGTCACGTGTAAGATTCTCTCCCAAATGTTGTGTCCTATTTTCACCATAAATTCCCCCTTTTCTGTTTTTCTAATAAAGAAAATAATCTTTTTCATATTGGTATGTGTTTAAGAACATGTGCCCAATGATATTCGGCGTCTTCACTTATTTGTTTGTATATCCATACATATCTATATCAATACATACCTACTGTGCAATATTACTATGGCAGAATATGTAAAGCTAGTACATATGAACATGTGATTCAAGAGAATCACGTAAATTAAGGTTACAATCTTCAGTGTAGGATCTCTGAGAGTTTATTTCGGATGTGGAAATGACTACCTACCACCATGATCTCATCGACTTGGATGAGGCACGGGTCGGTGACGACGCTCTCCCCCATCATCATGCCGTCGAACTTCGTCAACCGGATCGAGTACATGTCCCCGCGCTGCATGCCTACTGGGGATTGCAACACAGGATTGTGATATATTTAGGATGGTGATGGTGATGGTGGTGATGATTTGGGATAGTCATGGTAAAAGTGGTGAATATTAAGGATGGTGATGTTGGAGGTGGTGATGATTTAGGTTCGTGATGATGGAGGTGGTGGTGGTGGTGATGATGATGATGATGATGATGATGATGATGATGATGACGATGATGATGATGATGATGATAATGGTGTTGGTGGTGGTGGTGATTAAGGGTGGTGATAGTGGTGCTAATCAAGGATGGTGATGCTGGAGGTGGTGATGATTTAGGATGGTGATGGATGGTAATGGTGATGGTGGTGATGATTTAGGATGGTGATGGATGGTAATGGTGATGGTGGTGATGATTTAGGATGGTGATGGTAGAGGTGGTGATAGTGGTGGTAGTGGTGATACATGCAGGTGATGGTGGTGACGGTGATGGTAGTGGTGGTGACGGTGGTGGTGATGATGGTGGTGGGGGTGGTGATGGCGGTGGTGGCGATGACAACGCATGTGATGATAATAATCGAAATAGTATATGAATTCACCACATCAAAGTAGTATAAAGCCAAAATGAACGAGTTTGTTGTTCACATTAATCAAGTGGAAATCTACCTTTCACCTGCATGACAGTGAAAGTGGCACGGGGTAGTTGATCGCTCCTCTGACTCTCAGTAAGGGTAAGAGTTCGAACCCATCAGCTGCAATAGGGTACAGATTCCATTCTCACGACAACGGTTTGCCGATGCCGCTCGCGGCCTATCATTTGCCCCCGGTGTTTTCACGGCGCGGCGTACCACGGGAAGAGTTCTATTCGATTTGTTGTAAATGCCAAGGTAGCTCACGTTCTGTGGGAGGGGAGGAACTTTGTGTAGGGTCCGACAAAAAGGTCATTATGACAAGTGGGATCGGACAGGTGGGGGCGGCAACCCGTCTCGACTAAACGAACCTTAAAGGCCCGAAATTATGGCCGGGTGAACATGGACATGACAGCCTGTACATCATACGTATATGTTCATGTTTCTTCTTCGTTAGGCAGTGAGGATCATGCTTTTTGTAAACAAAATATAATTTATAACAATGGAGAGTAAACCAAAACCTGACATGCCAGATTCTCTCAGATGGAATGTGGACTCACCTGCAGGGCGTTGCCACGTAACGCGTGTGACGAGATCCAAAGTCCGGCTGCCGTCCGATCCGGTCCGATTCTGCGCGAACGTATCCACTTGGATGGATGTGTCAAGCAGTTCAGCTGAAAATGTCAAATTTGAAGTTTATTTCAACAACGTATTTTTCATACACAAACATTATACACGATATCGCATATTAGGCCTGGAGGTGAGTCGCATGGAAGTATGATCGTTGTGTTTTTGTTCGTATTATGCCAATAATCACTTTTGATTTGCGTAGATTTATTGGGGCTATTCTCCTGGCCCTAATCATTGCAAGGGTGATTTTGGTGGTGGTAGGGGTGATCACTTTGCCAATAGTCGCAAGGACTACATCATCGTTATAATTATTATCACTAGCATTAGCATTATCATCATGAGCACGGATGTTCCCTACGGAGCGGTGATGGTGCACATATCATGCGTGCGTGTTTAAAGGGTTACTACATTAGAAAAATAAGTTCCCACTAATCTATGTAAAATTATCGACTAAAAAAGAATTTCACATTCGTTTGCCGCAATAAAGTCTCATTTTGACGAAAATTTGAAGAAGAAAAAAACCGCACACATCCAGTGACGTCAGAAAAGTCAAAATGCCATAAAAGCCAACGCAGTTCAAGCAATACGTTACCAATGGGAACCCCAAAGCTTGTCCGAGGTTTGTCCGAGTAGCAACAACTAATAGATTCAAAGTGCATTCCATCCATTGAATATAAATAACAAGATAAAGGTGAATGCAATAACGCGTTACTACGCAGTTAGGGGGAAAGTTATAAATACATTACAAAAATGGTCTATTGTTGACTTCCGTACACGCCGTTGGCATTTATGGCATTTTGATTTTTCTGACGCCACTGGAGGTGTGCGTTTTTTCAAATTTTCGTCAAAATGAGATTTAATTGTGGCAAACAAATGTGAAATTCGTTTTCAGTGGATAATTTTACATAGATTAGTGGGAACTTATTTTTCTAATTTAGTAACCCTTTAAGAAGTCGTACGCTTTGACGCTCTTGATGAAGTGTCATTCATCATGCTCATTGTTTGCTTCACGTTTGTACTTTCATTTCAAAGAAAATTCCAATAAAAATTGAATGCGGCCATCTACAAATAGGGTAAACCGTTCTCATCTAGATTTTTACCAATCTTGTATTACGGTATCGACTTTCAGGTCATATTCATGCAACAAGTAAATACAAATCGGCCATCTACAAATAAGACAGTACAGTTCTCATCTAGATTTTAATCTTGTTTGTTATGGTATTCACTTCCAGGTCATAGTCATGTAACATGTAGATATAAATGTGAACAAAAGGTAGATGTTTTAAAGGCAACTATTCCATGTTTACAGATTCACCCTATCCTGTAATTTGTTTCGGAGGTTTTGTTTCGCGAGCCATCAACTCCCAAATTTGTGTTCGGTTTGATTATCTTCATGATTGCTTAAAGGGAAGCCGGATTTGGGCTGATTAGTGGTTGCCAAGATGTCCTCTACCGGCTTCAGGAATGACTTGTGTCGTCCAGTTGGCAGTGGCTATTTTGTTTTGTCGTAGCTTAATCTGATCGTATACACAATAACACATTTCCAGCATCTCATAAAAGGAAACATGTGGATTTTGTTTTCTAGATGTCCTGGTTGTCATCGCTCATTACCCCAGTTACATACGACAAACGGCATTTACTGCAATTTATTGAAGTCCACTCTTCCTCAACTCTTGCTGCAAAACAAGTATTTACTGCAGATACATAACTCCTACGATTTCTTGCGTTTCGACATGGCTGTAGTGCGAGGGCACAACCACTCCTAGAAGATGTTGAATACATAATTTATTTCAGGCTAGTTGTACAGATTATCCATTGTTATATGTTGTTTCAAAGATAATCTACCTACAACAAGAGATAATTCTGCAAATTCCGTCGATGCAACAGTTAACTGCACAACAAAAAGTCGCTACTTAAGATGCGTGCGGTACACGATGAACGCTCTTAAGACGACCACAGGTTGTAAGTCCATCTCGTACTTATCGCACGTCCAACGCATCTTAGATGTATGGTGAACGTGCAACGGCCTTAGTATAAACGTACAGCTAGTTACAACGCCAAACCTTGGCAAAAGAACTCGCAACCACCGCAAGATGGCTCCTTGCAATGAGTGAACGTGTTCTCTGCGCCCATTACAAGATGTGGCCAACCACAAAAGCCAGAAGCGATTTAAGCCTATTGGACACGACGAATAACCTATTGTATCTACCTGCGTGCTCCTGCGTCCGACGCAAGGATTTCCAAAGACGCAGACCAGACGCAGAGAGGTGCGCAACCGGTTGTGACCATGGCATGAAGCACATGTGTCCCCAGAACTCCCATCTAACGGCGTAACAAGGCACGGGCCCGGCTACCTCCGTGTTAAGCATCGCTGGTTCCTCTAGTAGGTACGCATACATACTCATCAACCCTCTATGTGCCAGATAAGGATGCTACTTTATCGTAATTATGTGCATCGCTTATGGAAAAACACACTCACGACACCCAACGACTTAAGGCTAACCGCTATGAACGGGGATCCTGATTGGCTCCTCTAGAGACCTGGGATAGCTCGGGTATCGGACGGACGTCACCACCAGGCGGACTCGTCCTCACACTGTCCCGGATGTTGATGAAAAGCTCTAGCCTGCAGCATGATGACAGACAGGGCCGTTAATGTGTTCCGGGAAGCATGAAGCGCTGATCGGAACCAACGGCGTGTGACACCAAGCAAATATAACCTGGACTCAGCAGTGCGCTATTAAAGTCACAAGAGGTAACCACCGCCCCCCCCCCCCCCCATCGGGAAAAAAGTGGGAACTCATCAGGGAGCTGTGATTAGGTTGATCCACCTTATCTAGTTTCACGTAAAATATTTTTTTCTCAACTAATCGTTCCTGTTCCTCTCCTGCTCTAATTATGTGTAATATAATTATGAACCTGTTACCACTTTTCTTTCGGTGCAGATCTTCGTCTGCAGATCGTCGATCGTCTGCGCGCTCTGCAAGGTGCCAGGAAAGCTTGCATTTCGTGGCGGGAAATCTGATTTCCTGATTGAGTTACTGCGCACCTCACTCAGCCCTAGGTATAGGCTCTACACCTACATATGCCACCCATCACACACTCGATAGGGAAACGGGGATTCAGCTTTCACTTTGTTTGCGATCGATTAAGATCGATCGCAACCCTAAGATCGGGCCAAGATATATATACAAACGTTAACTGATCTGAGATGTTTCAGGGTGTGAGTGCAGACGTGGTATGCCGATTAACCCTGCCAGTACCCAGACACGAACACCCCATTGGCTTGCTACACATAATGTGTGCCGATGGGACTGGGAAGGTTTGGGCATCGCGGTCAGCCAAATATGGTCCCTGCGGTTGAACAGATGGGTCAGAAACATGCATGGTTTCAACAGGGCTGTTAACATGGACGACACACCCCGTGTAATGTGATTTAGGTCCTTTCATGCCTCTCTGTGTTTCAACAGATGGGTCAGAATCTTTGCATGGTTTCAGCAGGGCTGTTAACATAGAGGACACTCCCCGTGTAATGTGATTAAGGTCCTTTCATTCACCTCCTTCCGGTTTCACGATGACTGAATGAAAGTCGAGGTGTGGAGGTGTTGAAGATTAAAACGAAAGGAGGGGGGGGGGTAGCTTTCAGAGTACTGTAAGTATGCATATATTCATAAAATGGATCTCAACCATTCGTGTGCCATAAAACAGACGCTCTTTGGAATTGATGTGCATACATGGTCAAAAAAAAACCACACACACATGGTATAAAGAGTTTAACACATCAGAGTCATTGGCCCTCATTCATAACGATGGTTTAACTGAGTCCGCGTACTAAACGTAGACTAAGTCTATGTGACGCAACATATATCATCTGATGCTCTCAGAAATCGTTGATTTTCGTCACAGAATCAAAACAGTAGTGATTTACATTATTCGCTGTAATTAGTATGTAGACAAACTCAATATACAATAGTGATTCCGAGGACAAAATCCATTGTATTGCTTCAGTAATAATGTTTCATGTTGCTTTACTTGGCGTCCTATAAAGTTAGTCGGGTTTAATACATTGTTCAGAATACGAGCCAATGTAACAATCTATGGTGATAAGTATATTGTGACCACCTCTAGTATAAGTTTCATATAACCACTATTCCACGCACAGTCATGTCAGTAGGTCTATCACAGTGTTTGAGCACTCCTGCAAACAGGTTGAAACTCGTTAAAAATCAACCTTCATCATACCTGCACACTAATTCATAAAATGAACAGATAAAGTCTCAACTTTGTAGCATTTTCAAACCGACGACTGACGTCCGTCATTTTTGTTATCACCAAATTACAATTTCGGGTGCTCGTTCGTTTTTATTTTTCAAAGAGAGAGGGGGGGAGAGAATGAGAGAGGGAGGGAGAGAAAGGGTAGGTAAGAGTCTTGCAAGTAAACTTTAATGTATGACCTCAAATGACCTTTGACCTTATCATGTGACCTCTTACAGCACAATAACATGCAGGTGCCCCCAGTGCATCCATCATCCAAGTTTGATTGCCATTGTAGCAACATGTGATGAGTTATGTGTGATAAGAGAGTCTTGCAAGTAAACTTTAACGTATGACCTCAAATGACCTTTGACCTTATCCTGTGACCTCCAACGGTACTATAACATGTAGGTACCCCCAGTGCATCTATGACCCAAGTAAGGTTGTAATCCAAGCATCCTATGTGAAGTTATTTGTCAAAAGAGAGTCTTGCAGGTAAACTTTAACGTATGACCTCAAATGACCTTTGACCTTATCCTGTGACCTCCAACGGTCCCATAACATGAAGGTACCCCCAGTGCATCTATGACCCAAGTAAGGTTGTAATCCAAGCAACCTATGTGAAGTTATTTGTCAAAAGAGAGTCTTGCAGGTAAACTTTAACGTATGACCTCAAATGACCTTTGACCTTATCCTGTGACCTCCAACAGCACCATAACATGTAGGTACCCCCAGTGCATCTATCGGAGAACCTGACCGATGTAGTGAGGCCGACACCTGTTTCACGGCCTGGCCAGACATTCTCCGTTGGCTCGTAGCTCCATTCAAAGTCCCGTACCGCCCATGCATCTGTGCGGCAAAGAGCAGGCTAGAAATGTGTGGGAGAACGTCACTGCATGTGACCATTTGAT
>CAVLGW020000334.1:0-18243 GCA_963669155.1 Arbacia lixula
CCAACTCAATTGTAGGGTGGATTATCTCTTTAATGGCCGTTTCACCCCTGAAGAAAATAGCCGAGGGTACTTCTCACCTCGGGCAAGTCCTGCGGAATGCATTATGGAAATGTTCAATTTTCATATTCCACATTTATGTCACCACTCAAGGAAATGGCCGACTTTCGTTCCTTGCCGAAAGAGGGCGTTTACCTACCTATTAAACATTTAAACGCATTTTCGTTTTTGCCGAAAAATACATGGGTTCATTTTTGAACTTAAAGATATCCTTCAATTTAAAATTGCAATTTGCGTATCAGAAAAAGTTTGCATTCAAAATGTTCAATTTAGTTTACTGCACTGATTTTTTTTTTTTAGAAAGCCGATCTTCAATCTGAAAGACTTATCTATACAAACAATAAAGTTGTAGAAACCCCCCGCAATCTGGCATGGTTCAGACTTACAGTTATTTTTAAGAATTGAAGACCCTGTTAGCCTGCCTCCCGGAGGAATTTGTGTCCATGCACACGACGGCCGTCTGCACTTCCCGCTCATGACAGCAGAAACAGTGGCAGCTAGAGTTGGGGTGGATGCACTCACTCTCATGCAGCAAGTTCCCAAACTTTTTACCGACTCTCTCCCGCACACAGGACTCCTCCCCGTGGGTGACAAAACAGGTCTTTCGTCAATCACGACAAAATGGCTTCTTACACTTCTCCTTCAAACTCATGTTCTCTCGGACCCTCGTCTCATCATACCAAAACAAAATGGGTTCAGTTCTGCACTAAAAGATATCCGTCAATTTGAAATTGCAATTTGCGTGTCAGAAAATGTTTGCATTTAAAATGTTCAATTTAGTTTACAGCACGCACTCCTCCAGTGACGTCAGAGAAGTCAAAATGCCAACAAAATATTTTATTCACGCCGTTCAAACGATACGTTGCCAATGGGAACCCCAAGGCTTGTCCGAGGTTTTTCCGAGTAGCAACAACTAATAGATTCAAAGTGCATTCCATTCATTGAATCTGAATGACAAGATACAGGTGAATGCAATAACGCGTTACTACGCAGTTAGAGGGAAAGTTGTGAATACCTACGAAAATGGTCTATTGTTGACTTCCGTGCAATCTATGGCATTTTGACTTCTCTGACGTCACTGGAGGCGTGCGTCTTTTCAACTTTTCGTCAAAATGAGACTTTATTGCGGCAAGCAAATGTGAAATTCGTTTTTAGTGGATAATTTTACATAGATTAGTGGGAACATTTTTTTCTAATTTAGTAACCCTTTTACTTTTTACAAAAGAAACACATTAACTCAGCAATGTGGCTTCCATTGCCAGCCGAATATATAACCTTTGTAATTTGGCTTACATTTTATTTTGACACTGTGTCCTAATTAAGTCATGGTTCCTCTTACTCCTTCCCCTCTATGGGATTAGGGCGTAGTCTTTGTTACCAGACATAGTTGTTAGCAGACTGGGTTGTGTCCATACACCTCACAGCCTAGTACCTAGGCTAGCTCCAGTGAGCATGAAGAATGCAATGAATACATTAGAGCCCTCGTCATGTTTGTACACATTCCTCAAGCTTTGTCTAATAATGGGCTGCACCCTGTTTCTTTATGAACACATCAATGTACACTCACTATATTACATGCAATTCTCTAAAATGACTGTTTTGCAAGTCCAAACGAGATCTGACTGAGCGTAGACCATTTAGTTGCAGTATTTATTTTGTCAAACTTCAAACTCACCGCCCCCTCCCTCTTTTTCGAGAGTCCAATTATATACATTTATAAAACACGGGGTAGTTCTTTGTTTATTCAATATGTGTATGTGTAGGTGTGTGCGCGTATGTGTGTGTGTGTTGTGGTGTGTGTGTGTGTGTGTGTGTGTGTGTGCGTCTGTGTATGGGTACATATGCGGGATGTGTGTGTCTACCTGATCGTGTGATTGTCTGTGTGTGTTTGTGTGTATTTGTGTGTCTGTGTCTCTTTATGGGTCTATGTGTCTGTGTGTGTCTGTATGTGTGTGTGTGTGTCTTTGTGTCTGCTTGTGTGTCTGTATTTTTTGTGTGTTTGTCTTTGCACATGCATATGCAACTATGTGTGTCCCGATCTGCATACAAATGTAGACATATAGACATGCAGGCAAACAAACATCCAGACACAGACAAACACACACCCACAGACACAGAGAGAGAAATGAACACACACATACACTAAAAGAGACATTATAGACATACATGCCTACATACACTGAGATAAATACACAGATACATACAGACACACAGACACACTAACGCACATACAGATACACAAACAGACACGCACATACAAAGATATACTGGCAGACACACGGACACAAACAAGACACATACAAGCACGCAGATACTTCATACAGAGACACATACACATACAGACACACAGACAAAAACGCAAACACAAACAGCAACACATCAAGACAAACTCTCTCTCTCTCCTCTCTCTCTCTCTCCCTCTCTCTCTCTCTTTCTCTCTCTCTCCCTCCCTACCTCCCTCCCTCCCCTTTTCCTTTTCCTTTTCCCTCTCTGTCTCTCTCTCTCTCTCTCGATCTCTGTCTCTCTGTCTCTCTCTCCCTCCCTTCCTCCCCCACTCTCTTTCTCTCTCTCTCTCTCGGCCTCCCCCCCCCCCTCTCTCTCTCTCTCTCTCTCTCTTACGTTCTCTCTTCATGCCTCTATCGTTCAATTTCTCTGTCATTCATTGCATCTTTCTCTTTCCCTACCATGCACACTATCTTTTCTTCTGCCTCTTTTCTTTCTCTATCTCGAATTATATTCCCCAACTCCTCCTCTTCGGTATTATCCGTTTTATTTAATTTCATTTCCTCTCGGACATATCAACATGGACTGTAATATCATGCAAGATCATCGATTCTTAAATTAGTGCGCCAAAAGGGAAAGTTTTTAGCAACAAAATGAATTCGAGCATGGTATACGGAATAATTTCGATGACACTTTTATGCCTCATAATTATTCCAGAAACTCGACGTATACATTGCACTTGTGGATTACGAAAACGTGAAGAGAATTGGAATATTATGTGTAAGAGGTTACACCACCTATATCAGTAAAA
Source organism: Arbacia lixula (assembly GCA_963669155.1). NCBI lineage: Eukaryota > Metazoa > Echinodermata > Echinoidea > Arbacioida > Arbaciidae > Arbacia > Arbacia lixula. The sequence continues at coordinate 3,092 of CAVLGW020000334.1, forward strand.
CATTTCCTGTACGTCTTTCTCTGTATCTCTCTCACTTTGTATGTCTGTGTACATGTATCTTTCTCTCGGTGTCACACACATGCACATGGTGATAACATGGTCGCAGGAACTAAACCCCCGATTGTGAAATTGGAATGTAAAATCAAAAGTGGAAGTTTGCACCATTGAGGTCGTATGTTTTCTTCTTCAGAATTATTCAGACTCAGTGTGATGAAGTGGAGTGGAGTGGGGTGGGGTGAGGGGGGGGGGGAAGGGAGATTGCGCGATCAACGACGGCAGTTTTACTTTCATTACCAAATTTGCAGCTGAATAATGTAAGTCATTCAGCTAGTATCATTAGAAGGAATCAAGTTCACACTAGGTTTACAGGTAATAAAGGGATAGGCAGTTACGGGAAAGCAGTACATTACGTTGGCGGTCATTATGAACTACATGTAGTACGTACAAAGAGTCAGTCATAACATGCTTTGTACTGGAGTTTAGAGATGGGTTTGCACAAGGTATACCATCGCGAGGGATTTGACCTATACATAGCACTTGTGGATCACGAAATAATGACGAGAATATGAATCTGTGTGTAAAAGGGTTACACCACCTATATTAATAAAAAATATCCTGTACGTCTTTGTCTGTATCTTTCCCACTATGATTGTCTGTATATCTTTCTCTCGGTGTCACACACATACACATGGTGATAACGTGGTAGCAGGGACCAGGGATGTGTTATGGAATGATATGAAACAACTTTCTTTCTTTGAACCCATGCGTGGCACCGCCGAAAAAATGTCTGCTTAGCATGTGCTTTCAGGTGTTTTAATAATAACGAACAGGATTGCGTAGCAACAGTTTCTCAGATAGAACTAATCTTATCTCGCTTGTCCAGTTCTGTTGGATTGCATCAATACTTTTGTGAAGAAAAGAGATATCAGCGTACAAAAAGGAACATTTCTTTTTACTAAAATATCTCAGTTGCACGCAAATGCACACAAACTCTGTTAATGAAAATAAACAGCTTAAGAAATAATTTCGATAATGATTGAATCCCACATTTGCGGAAATCTGCGGAAAGTGAAGAAATTTGTTAATTGTGTAAGTAAGAATATTATCTTATATCTCTGTTTGTGCATCACTCAACAATTATTAAGAAGAAAACTGAGTACAGGATCTTTAGTGGTGTTGCCCGTAACTTTCTTGAAAATTGCACAAAAATGTGATAAGAAAAATAGCTTCCAGAGACAAAACAATGAATTAAAGATATTGCTTTCCAAGTTGACAGCATGGGACATCAAAGCATTGTAGTGATTATGGAATGCTTTTGACATTCATTGGCACGCTTTAGTATCCATACAAACAATTATGCTCGAGTTGTTTCTCCTTCCTAACACATCCCTGCAGGGACTAAACCCCCTATTGTGAAATTTCAATGTCAAAAGGGGAAGTTTGCACCATTGTACTCGAGTATGGAGATCGCAGATTCCGTCTGCATTGTACATGTTGTGCAAGGTATACCATCGTGTGAAATCTGACTGCAATAATAGACGCCACGTAGCACGTAGCCTAGGTACTAGGCTGCGAGCCGCATGGATACAACCCAGTCTGTTAACAAATATGTCTGGTAAACCAGACTGTGTCCGAATTACGTCATGGCTCCTCTTACTCCTTCCCCTCTATGGGATTAGGGCGTAGTCTGTGTTACCAGACATAGTTGCTAGCAGACTGGGTTGTGTCCAAACACGTCACAGCCTAGTACATAGGCTAGCTGTTATAAGACTCCCAATAAGCATGAAGAATGCAATGAGGATAGCCACTCGTCATGTTTGTACACATTCCTCAAGCTTTGTCTAATAATGGGCTGCACGGTATTTCTTTATGAACAAATCAATGTACACTCACCATATTACGTGCAAATATTTCTCTAAAATGACTGTTTTGCAAGTACTAACGAGATCTGACTGAGCGTAGGCCATTTTGTTGCAGTATTTATTTCGCATCCTTCAAACTCACTTCCCCTCCCTCTTTTTCCAGAGTCCATTCTGCAAATGAAATAATTATATTTTCAGATAAACATACGAACTATATACATTTATAAAACCGGGGTAGTTCTTTATTTATTCGATATGTGTATGTGTATGTGTGCTTGTGTGTGCGCGCGCGCGCCTGTGTGTGTGTGTGTTGTGGTGTGTGTGTGTGTTTGTGTTTGTTGTGTGTATGTGTTTGTGTGTGTGTTGTGTGTATGTGTTTGTGTGTATGTTGTGTTGTGTTGTATGTCTGTGTGCATGTGTGTGTGTGTGTGTGTGTGTGTGTGTGTGCATGTTAGTAGTGTGTATGGGTACATGGGTTTACATAAATATATGCGGGGTGAGTGTGTCTCTCTGATCGTGTGATTGTCTGTGTGTGTTTGTGTGTATGTGTGTGCCTGTGTCTCTTTATGGGTCTATACATGTATACAGAATGGTTTGAAGTTAAATGAAAGGAAAACAGAATGTTTACACTTTGTGAGCAGGTATAGGACTTGTAGTCCGATTGGCGATATATCCTTTGATGGTACTGATATATTTGCTCTTCAGCTGCTAGGAACCTAGGGGTCATGTTCGATAGTAATATGTCTCTAAAGACCCATGTGAACAACGTATGCAGATCTGCCTCGTTTGCATTGCATAAAATTGGTAGCATCCGTCAATTTCGTACAAAAAGACTATCCCGAGGATTGTTCAGACACTGGTCATGTCTCGCATTGACTTTTGCAACAGCCTTCTGTATGGTCTACCTGATGCACAAATTAATAGTTTACAGAGGGTACAGAATTCAGCAGTTAGGCATATTGCTAAACGTCGTTCACGTGAGTCTGTCACTCCACTGCTATGGGAGCTTCATATGCCAAGGGCTCGTGAATGAATTGATTTTAAGATCCTCTTGCTTCCTTACCAATGTTTGATAAAATCAGCTCCGGTCTATCTTCAGCACCCTCCCGCAACTTGCGCTCAGGCAAAAAATCATTCTTAGTAGTTCCTGCCACCAATACCCAGTCTTATGGTTCCCGATCTTTTTATTCAGCACCTCTTCAACTTTGGAACAATCTACCTCAGAGCATAAAACAAACAGACTCAACAGACAAATTTATATCTATGTAAAAAACCTACTTTTAAATACACAGATACATACAGACACACAGACACACTTACTAACGCACATAAACATATAGACACACCAACAGACACAAAATCAGACACACGATCACACTGATCGACACACACCCAGACAAACACACATACAATACAAATACACAAACAGACACGCACATACAAAGATGATACTGGCAGACACACGGACACAAAAAAGACACATACAAGCACGCAGATACTTCACACAGAGACACATACACATACAGACACACAGACAAAAACGCAAACACAAACAGCCACGCATCAAGACAAACACACAGACAAACACACACAGACAGACACAAGCACGTATAGATAGACTAACATACACATACGGAATGTGCGTTGACTGGCGACAATTTGTGCGGTAACACAAAGTCCTACTCATCCGGTTTCCACCCTGTTCATTATCTATAAAACGAAGTTGGTTCGTTGATGTGATCCTACACCGTGCGACTCTCTTAACCCGGGGCCTTTATCGAGGGACTGGTGTTTTCCTAAAAAGGGGAGTGGCGTGACAAAGTCTACCTATCAACCTTATGCCTCCCTCTTCACATAAAGCATGTACACTGTTACAGGGGAACATGGAACAACGTCTTGAATTGTATCATTATCGTCCTAAAATATATATTTTATAAAAATATACAATATAACATGTCTGTCCTCATTTGTCCTCAATGCAAATCCTCCTTAACAATTATTGTAAACAATCAAAACATATTGTAATCAACAAAGAGTCCCCCTTTCCACAGACCTGGGTGACTGCAGGGACAGAATCTGTTCTCTTGCATATTTCCTTGGAGTACACTATGTAACATTGCGAGCTCGGTAATAGTCGCTCCGTGGGTACCAATATCTTTTGGATTAAAATGTATATTAATATTTAAAGTGATGTCAATATGCAGCAATATATACACCAGCATGCATCATGTATACCGGCATTTTGGAGAAGGATTGCTACTGGCTTAGATAAAGATGAATATCTGTCAATGAGATAATGGATAAGCGATAGAAAGCGAGGGTCATGTACATTAATATATGGAGACATGGGAAATAAAATACTATGGCAGGCAGAGAGAGAGAGAGATAATGAAAGGAAGGACGATAGAAGAATGGATTATCAAAGGAGAATGGGTGCTAATGGTTGCGTAAAAGAACATACACTGTTCAGACTTGTCAAAGTGACTGATAGAAAGAAAAAAAACAGGGAAGAGAGAGAGAGATGAAAATATAGATATCCCTTTTGAAGACAAAATCTAAATCACGTTAGTAAACTATGAAATGTAACAGTCACGTCGAATTTAAATAAGGCCAGGACACGTACCTGCGTGTAGCATGCCCATGAGGCTCAGCTTCAATTTTAAATGGAATTCAAAAATGAAAGTTGAAGCCGACAAGGATACTGTTTCCATATTTACTCATCTCGATTACAGCCTTTGTCATGCGTACTACATCAATTTCATTTTTTCTCAATCGTGCATGCTAAGGAAAGACTTTAACCGAATCTTTTGCTGTATTATCATGCACAGCTTTAAATTTCATGCCTACAAAAGCAATGCATAACTGGAGATCCAGCTAGTATTGTTTAAAGAGCAAAATACAGTCATAAACAATAAACATTTGTCGTAGTGTCTTCACAACGTTGCCTTGAACTGGGTAATAAGGCGTTATCACATTCACCTGTACATCGTAATTCACTTTCGATGGTTGCATGCCAGTCGAACAAACCTCGGACAAGCTTTAGGGTTGCCATTGATAACGTATTGCTTAAACGATGTGCATATAATGTTCATACATAACGAAGATCTAGAAATGAGAGGAAAGATAAAGGGACAATGGGGAAGAGAAAGGAGACTAATGAATTAGATGACCAATCTGAACACATAGATTGCAGAGAGAGCTGCAGGGCAGCGGGAGGTGGACCTCATCCAGAGAGCTAGGGACAGAGATTTGTGGCACGTCGCGATGGCCTACCTCTCCGGATATGGTACTTAGAGAAAGAGAGAGAGAGGGTAGGGGCATGACGAAATGGTGAAGAAAAAAAAATGTCCCCTTTGTTTTAAAGTTTTCTTGTGTCAAGTATGAGCGTTTAAACATGGGTTTATGATTGTATCTGGATAGATTAAGGGTTAGGGCATTTTGGTACCATTTTTAGTTGGTTCTTTACATTCTTTACTGAACAATGGACAATGCGGAAGACTGCAAAATCCCATTTGCGACAAGTGGCTGGGTAAAAAAATAAGGACAATTTGGCAGATGTTACAACTTATGTACACATTGACAACACACACACACATACAAACACACACACATACACATATACACACACACACATACACATACACACACACACACACACACACACACACACACACACACACACACACACACACACACACACACACACACACAATGCCGACGAACCATAGTGCCAATACTTGTGCTACTCAAACAGGGCATCCAGTAACGAAAGACAATTAACCAACATGATGCATTGTCATTGTTCTGGTTCCTCTGTTTTGAGGTAGCACATTACATTCAGGTGCACTCGATGACGATAATGATGATGATGATGATGATGATGATGATGATGATGATGGAGGTGGTAGTTAATATGCTATGGGAAAGATTGTCATGTAATTGTCACGTTCAGTGATCTTGATAAAAATCAATGTAGAATCAGAAAGGGGAAAATGTCAAAACTGCATTATGATATAATTTCTTCTTCGCGTGTGTGTGCGTATGCGTGTGTGTAAAGTGGGAGAGATGTGTTCATACGTCTGTGTGATCGTAAATGTGTCTGTGTTGTGTGTGTGTTTATGTGTGTATGTGGGTCGGTGCTGTGTGTCTGTATGTGTGTATATGTTGTGTGTGCACGTGTGTCTTTATTGTGCTTGTATTTCTGTTCGTTGTTTGTTGTTTTTTGTTGTTTTTTGTTTGTTTGTTTTGGGGGGAGGAGGGGGTTAAAGTGTAGAGGGGGTAAAATTAGGTCCAGTTAGGAATGATTGTGAGGAGGTGGACCAAGAAATATGTATGTTACGTAAACATTCTTATAATTACAATCAATGTCAGTTTAAGGGCTTACTAAATTAGAAAAGTAAGTTCCCACTAATCTTTGTAAAATTATCCACTAAAAACGAATTTCACATTCGCTTGCCGCAATAAAGTCTCATTTTTACGAAAATTTGAAAAAAAAAAAACGCACGCCTCCAGCATGTCCAGTGAAGTATGAGAAGTGAAAATGCCATAAATGCCAACGGCGTGAATAAAATACTTTATTCACGCCGTTCAAACAATACGCTACCAATTGGAACCCCAAAGCTTGTCCGAGGTTTGTCCGAGTAGCAACAACTAATAGATTCAAAGTGTATTCCATCCATTGAATCTGAATGACAAGATACAGGTTAATGCAATAACGCGTTACCACGCAGTTAGGGGGAAAGTTGTGAATACATTACGAAAATGGTTAATTGTTGACTTCCGTACAATCTATGGAATTTTGAATTTCGTCACTGGAGGCGAGCGGTTATTTTTTTCAAATTTTCGTCAAAATGAGACTTTATTGCGGCAAGTGAATGTGAAATTCGTTTTTAGTGGATGATTTTACATAGATTAGTGGGAACTTACTTTTCTAATTTAGTAACCCTTTAAGTATTGTTACAGAAAATTATTACAATGAAATCCCCCCTCTAGTGTAAACATGAATATTTGAACATAGAATGGTACTCTCCTTGTATGTAGCAATGGATTTTGTTGGGACCGGTAAAATATATTGCGTACAAAAAATATGGAATGTCACACTTCCCCCCCCCCTCTCTCTCTCTCTCTCTCTCTCTCACACACACGCTCCCTCCCTCTCTCTTTCTCTCTCTATTTCACACTCCCTCCCTCTCTCTCTCTCTCTCTATCTCACACTCCCTCCCCCTCTCTCTGTCTGTCTCTCTCTCTATCTCACACACCCCCCCCTCTCTATCTCACACTCCCTCCCCCTCTCTCTGTCTGTCTCTCTCTCTATCTCACACTCCTTCCCTTTCTCTCTCTCTCTCTATCTCATACTTCCTCCCTCCCTCTCTCTCTAATTTCTTCTTACCCTCTCTTACTCCTTCAGTTGAAAGCGGAAATAATTACAAAACCGTCGATTAGTCGTCTTTACATTAATATATTTAGTAATGGTTTTATTCACATAATCAGTATATTGAACAAAGAGCACAACGTGACAAATGATAGTTTCCCCTTCCTCATTTCGTTACAAAGCTACGAACTTTTACCGCTAAGCAGACAAATGAAGCTGTGGTTATTAACACCGTGGTATTAAAGAGTCGACATGTTGCTGAAGGTTTCTCTTCCTTGACGAACAACTTAATCAGTTTTGTGTCATAAGCTCACGTACAAGTAACTATGGTAACGATGTGTCGATAAGAACATGAACACACTTTCAATTTCAACGATGAGGTAACACCTAATGTTACTTTGAACAATGCAGTGCTTGTGATAAAACTAAAACAAATATTTTCGACATTCTAAGCGTTTGATACAAAGACACATTGTGCGCTACAAAGAACAAAGAATATATAAACGAAGCAAGTTCGACAAGTGTGAAACACTATAATGCAAATAATGAGCGCTGAGAGAACTGATTTAGACTATCACGTGTATGTACCCCTAAGTTGATAGGTATCTACCATTTATGTACAAGAGCTTTATGATCCAGCATGTGATACACACGTCCTAGTTCAGATAATGTGCTGCGAATCATTTTCAATAGTGTAAATCAATGGACTTATAAAGATGTACACCTTTGACAGAAAACAATCTATCAGGAATACACTTCTGTAAAATCAACTTTGTAGGGTATATCAAAGCGATTCACTTTGTTATGTATCGGGAATAGGAATTCAATGTGAGATACTGTACCAGTTTTGCCTGTTCGGATGACATACTGATTTCAAGAACATAACCACTAAATCAATTTATATTAGAAAGGCAAACAAATTATCTTAAAATATAATAGTTCACAAAATACATCAAATGCATTATTACTGCAGATAATCGATGACAGCTGAATACACATTGAACAACATACGAAATAAAAATTTAAGATTTACGTACATTGCTAAAGAAATTGATGAAAAAGAAAAGAAAAAAAAAAGATGAGTCCTTCCGTTTAAAGACAGAGTAGCCTTTTTTTTTCTTTTTCTTTTTTTGATTTTTTTTGTATTGTCTTTCTCTCTATTTCACACTCCCTCCCTCTCTCTCTATCTATCTCACACTCCCTCCCTCTCTCTTTCTCTCTCTATTTCACACTCCCTCCCTCTCTCTCTCTCTCTCTCTCTATTTCACACTCCCTCCCTCTCTCTCTATCTATCTCACACTCCCTCCCTCTCTCTTTCTCTCTCTATTTCACACTCCCTCCCTCACTCTCTCTCTCTCTCTCTATTTCACACTCCCTCCCTCTCTTTCTCTATCTCACAATCCCCCTCTCTCTCTCTCTATCTCATACTTCCTCCCTCCCTCACTCTCTCTCTCTCTCTCTATCTCACACTCCCTCCCTCTCTCTCTCTCTCTCTCTCTCTCTCTCTCTATCTCATACTTCCTCCCTCCCTCTCTCTCTCTCTCTCTCTATCTCACACTCCCTCCCTCTCTCTCTAATTTCTTCTTACCCTCTCTTACTCCTTCAGTTGAAATAAAGTTGCGATAAAACTAAAACAAATATTTTCGACATTCTAAACGTTTGATACAAAGACACATTGTGCACTACAAAGAACAAATTATCTTAAAATACAATAGTTCACAAAATACATCAAATGCATTATTACTGCAGATAATCGATGACAGCTGAATACACATTGAACAACATACGAAATAAAAATTTAAGATTTACGTACATTACTAAAGAAATTCGTTTAAAGACAGAGTAGCCTTTTTTTTCTTTTCTTTTTTTTTTCTTTTTTTTTTTGTATTTTTTTCTTTTTTTTTGTGGGGGGGGGGGGGGGGGGGATGGGGAGTGGGGGGAGGGGGATAGGGACCACGGGAAATGCAAAGAGATACTGTTTGACCCCCCCCCCCCCCCCCTCCCGTAATAACGCTGGAAACTGGCTTTGACCTAGAATATAACGATCGCTTAATTTCGAGGTGTTCGTCCAAAACCTCCGCGATTCTTGAAACCTTGAGGACGGGACCGCAATCAGCACACATCGCCATTCTCCGCTTCACACTGTCCGCGGTCATCAGAACAGTGCGTGGAGTGGCAGCACTGCGCCGATGTCCGCTGCTATACTGTGTTTGAATGTAGATTATAGTCGCTACGATACTGCGTGTTTCAAACATAAACAATAATAACTTTTTCCTGAAAAGGTTCTTGAAGCTATGACTGTGAGATCTCATCAACGTAAACGTTATCGTTAGAGTATGTATCCTGCATGACTTTTGCAAATAAGCCACCCTGTCTGCCGATACTTCTTTAAAGAGAAATGCCATACAGTGAATATTGACAATCGATGGTGTTCAACCTCCGACGCACAACTATTATGAAACACAGTCAGTTTGCCAGCATAGGCATGGGTATGCGCGCCGAATATTTTAATGCAATCACCATCATCTTTATACAAGGGATTAAGAATGAACCACTTGTACGCCTAATATTCACCAACATGAAATGATATAGAACCAAGAACAAACAATTTTGTGCACGATAACTCACTGAACTCTTTATATGCCAACTTTTTTAGTTTTGCTTTTCTTTTTGTTTTAGTTTTAGCTCTACACATTGGGAACCTGCACTGAAGTATTGATTGTTCTGATTCTTTCAATGATTATACAACCTTAGACAAGTTAGAATCAAATGGATGATAAACGATTATTAGACCAATGTGTTAAAGTAACATCGTTACCGAACAAAGTTTGTTGTATGATAATTCATATCACAGGGTGAAACGAAGAACTTCAAAATCACAATATTTACAGTTGGTCCTTGGTGGGTTTTTCATATAACATTTTCGAACAACATACCAGAAACATTTTTTTTTCAGACAAACGCGATGATTTCACTCGTTTTATGGCAGTTGCATTAAGTCATTCAAATCCAACATACATGACAGATAAGATCTTAACATCACGTGCAATAGCGCCATCTAGTGGTCATCATTAGCTTTGTTTACATGTATGTTACAAGAACGCAATCGACATTACGAGATCTTCTCAACAACTCGGTCGTTTGGTGGGAGACGATCGACAGGCGAGAACACATTACAATCTGAGATAAAGGTTCTAAACATTGTCGGCAATGTAAAAGAGGAACAGGAACTTGTATGTAAGTGGAAGTATAACGTCCGAACAAAATATCAGTAAATCGGTTAGCTAAAATACAATATGGAAACAAAACTAGTTTTCAAACTATGTACATCAATGTAATGCGGCTAGCTGACATAGCTTTTGGAAACAAATACAGAACATTTAGAAATAACGGCCAAACACTCTATATAAGTTCAATGCACTGGTTCGAGAAGCTACTTGAATATTTCGTGACAATTTAAGAGCACTGAACTGCGAGAGCAGGCATGGAATCTGTCGACAGCAAAGAACAACCGAAGTATAGATTAAATTTGTGCGTGTGTGTTCATGAGTTATTGTGATTCGGTGACGTCACCGTGGCTGAGCCGAGTGAGATTGATGGATTGTTTGTAGATGAAGATTCTGCCTTCACCGTCATCCACGACCAGCTTCCCTGTAGGAGTGATAGCGACTCCACACAACCACGCTATGCCTTTACGTGGATATTCTACAACGCCCCTCTTAGCGATGACGCCTTCACTCGTATACCGATCCACTCTGTGCACACCACGCGTGTAATCAATGTACGCGACATACAGCGCGCCTGTCACCATGTCAACGCTGCATGGCGCACCAAACCCCCACGCGGCATCGCGTATTGTTGTCTTCTCAGCGCCAGATCGAGACACGATGGAATATTCATCACACCCTGTACCCACGACCACATCGCCTGATGAATCCCTCAGGGATGATATCCCATCCCACACCACCTCCCTCCCAGGCCCACCCTGTAGAGTGACGGAGCGGACTATCGCCCCATCGGCTGGGTTCAACACGTAGATGTGTGGTTGTTGGCTCTCTGCAGCGACGACCATCCCGTCCCCGTCCACGTCTACAAACACCCGTGCATAGGTATGTTTAGTATGTCTAGGGATGGTGATGTCCCTGACTAGCTGGCCTCGTCTGTCGTACAGACTGACCAAGCCGGTCAGATGGTCACCTTTACAGCCATCCCTCTCCTTCCCACACACGATCAGCTCACTGCTGACTGCAGCACATGACGTAATGATGGATCCCTCTTCAGCAATGATACGTGCTGTCTCTTGACGTGTGTTTACATCAACGATACTCAATACATTACTCAACCTACCATCAACACGACGATTCACACCGATCTCATTATCAGACACTGAACCTCTAACCCCTCCACCCAGGTCTGGACTGATCGTGTGGACGCGTTCCCACTCGCCCGTGTCAATCCTACCACGTAAGGTACCGTTCACATTGCTCACGCTACACGTAACCTTGCGCACTGCTCGCTCTGCGCAGGCGACGTCCTTCTCGTTGTCGATGCCTTGTAGAGTTTCGTCCAGCGCCTCGAACACCGGGGCAGCGAAGTTTACAAGCTCGCTGTCGCTCTTCTGAAGACGGCGGATGTGTTCTTCGCTGTCCTCGATGTAGTGCGATGTGGCAGTTGATTTCTCCTTCAGTTGATCGGTGTAATGGCTCAGTTTGGCGGCCATACGATCGATGTCTCCGAGCAGCTCGCCCCGGAGATCACGGATAGACGCCCGTTGCTGCTCTGCTTCCTCCTCACTTTGCTTGAGTTGCTCTTCCCTTCTCTCATTGATAATTCGAATATCATCGTCCGCCTTTTCGTTGATGGCACTCTCCTTCATACGCTGCTTTACATCAATGGCGTTCATGTCATCGTCAAAACGTGTGTGCAGAGATGCTTTCACGGCCGTCATGTGTTCTACTGCGTGGGCTTCGCATTCTTTTAATTTCGCATCGAAGTCGCGTAATTTTGCCTTCGCTTGTTCGATGTTCACGTTTCTCGCCTGCAGTTCTTTAGTCAACTCCTTGATTTTATCTTCTATGTCACGAAGAAAACACGGTTTTTGATGCTCCTTGAGGGCGCATGGAAGGCAAAGGGCGATCTTATGACTTGAGCAGTACATCTTGATGGGCTCAAAATGTTTGAGACATGACCATGACTGGTCATGCCCCCACCTGCTTCTGAGCCCATCGTTTGGTGCGGAGGGGAACGCTGCGGCCATGGTGTCGGTCTATGCATGGAGTGAGAAAAGGGAATTCATGTGAACATACATGTAATAGCAATAATTGCGGTGGTTATGAGAGTGAGGAAACACGTGAGGATGTGAGAAAGAAAGAGAACAATAGGAAAGAGTGAAGGGAGACTAGAAGGAGCACAAGGGCGAGAGAGTGCAACAGAGAAGGAAGGAGACAGACCGCTATAGGGTGTGTTGAGGGGGGGGGGGGGGGTATGATGGAGAGAGGGAGGAAAACAGATGAAGATTGGTCAACGTTCACGGTGACGAAAATACAAGAAAAGAAATAGGAATAGGAGGGGCAAGTTCAAATAAACAAGGAGAGATATGGGGAATAAGAACTCAAGGGGAAAGCTCGAACATGATACTAAGACAATCAAAATCACAAAATTAGTAGCACTTTTTTTTTCGGGAAGGCGATACTCCAGCATGTCCAGTCCTACATGAACGGATCTCTGTTGTAAGAAATTATCTTCTTTGATACACTATTTCGTCGGCACAATTGTATGAACTTTGATTTATTATCATTTTGTTTCTTGTTTTCGTTCTGAGCTAATAAAAACAAAATACAACCCCACCCCGTCCCCAGCAATTTTTTTACGAGATCAAGAAAAGTTCCCGTGTTGCAGAGGTAAATGTGCCCTTCTCGCAGGTACACCTGTTCAATCCAATAAATTGTAACGTAAAACATTTCACTCTCGACATTTGCAAGATGACTAATCTCTAAAGTTTTGAATTTCTATTTGTTACAGATCTTAGTCTTTTCTTTCGTTTCAGAGTAACACAAAATTATGTGTATACAATGCAAAGAAATCACTTGAGAGCCTACATTACACAACAAAGATGAAGAAGAAGCCACCCCTCTCCTCCGACACACACACACACGCACACACACACACACACACGCACACACACACACACGCACACAAACACATATATCGCCAGACCACCAAATGTACTACTTGTCATGCTTGTGCCGAGGTAGAATTCATATGCCCCATTACGGGATAATGTAGATTTTAATCAAGAGGTCACAGTATGAAACTCGAAAAGCAGTATTCTTATCTTGATATGAGTAAACAGATTCTGGCAAGTTTGGCAACAGAGTAGTAGATTAGCCTTCTTGAATATGAAATATATGCTACTTCAATGAACTATTTCACGAGTAGACTAGAAAAAACATTGGTCTAAAACTGATCTGCTTTATGAGCCAGTAAAACACGGAACTGCACACACCCATGTCCTTTCGGTATGAATCTTTATAAGTAAAGTGACAAGGATAAGTAAAGTGTTAAGGATAACCCTAAACCCCCCCCCCCCCCCCCACCTTCGGGGAGCGATTTCCGCCCTCGGAGAGGACCAGCGATCGATGAACAGGTAGTCCTAGAATACCGTCGGATTAAAGTAAAGTTAGACTAAAAATAAAGTACACTTCTAACAAAATTAAAACTCAAGAGTAGCTTAGCGTTACCATGGCGTCATTTCAATGACCAATGTTAGAGGGGATTATGCAAAATTCCATTAATTTTGGGGCTTTTGGAGTCAATGTATTTAGGTTTAGATCTCATAAATTAAGTATATTCTAACTTTGTCAGGGTTTACTTATTGTTCAATGCTGACCTCTTGCCTAAGTACGATCACACCATTTGGTGATGTGTTATTTCGTAGAGGACACATCCGTAAATAGACCTCAATTATTGAAGCTTAAATAAACAATTTAACTTATTTGTGTGGCACTTGCAATTTTAACATTTTCCTCAGGATTTACTCGGGATCATATCCGGACTTCGCTATACCTGTACAGTATTTCATCTACCTTATCGTATTTGGGTGTTTGAAAAAAATACTCTTTACCCTCTTTAAAATAACACGAAACAGATTACATCTCGAATCAATTAAGCTGGAATTGACACATCATAAAGTCAAAGGATGTCATTTTTAAGGGGCAAAATTCGTGACATTCCATCAATTAGTAGTCTTTTAATACATAAATCATTTGGATATCAAATGAGATTTGTATGTTTGCACAAATTTTGAACTAAGCGATTGTGTGTATCAGATGATCAATTCAGAACATAGCGATTACCATTGTGTATCCACTCGCAACTGAGAGGTATCAACATTACTGCTATGCATGGTGCTTCTAGTACAAAAAGACGTGGGTAACGTGCGTGATGCACAATGACCATTGATCGTTGTTCTGAATAAGATCAAAATTTGTCAAAAATCTGTCAAAAATCTGATTAAATACTCACGGGGTTATCATGATAAAAGTAATTGATGAGATGTCTCAAAACCTGCTCCTAAAAAATGACATCCCCTGAATTTAAGATGCGTCAGTTTGATTATTTTGAGATCGATTCGAGTTGTTGACCTAGGCCTACATAATACATATTATCTGTATTAATTTTCAAAAGTGCCAACAAAAGAATTTAGGTTGTAGAATCTAATGTTTTATGCGTAAATTAGTCTTAATCTTAAAGTAATTCTATAGTTTCTTATAGTTACGGGCAGATAGCTAGACTCTACGCAAGTAGACCTCTGTGAAAGTATGATTGAGATGAATATTGGTACTCTAGTATACGTGTAGTCTAGATCTAGGCCTATATAGACCTATCTAGTATAGGTTGACATCACCACCTGTGAAAGT
>CAVLGW020000335.1:0-18226 GCA_963669155.1 Arbacia lixula
GTAAAAATAGTAAGAGGTTGCTTCTGACTAGCCCATCATATAGCTCATATCTCGAGCAAGAGAGAATGTGACGTACATGATTGAGGTTGTAAATCCAGAAAATTATCTGTGCTACAGTCCGTCCTACAGTGACTTCTCCTCAGCCTCCTTTAGGAGAGATTTAGTGAGATAGCTTTGCTGGTTCTCTCCTTTACTCGTCCTTCTTTACGTCATGCAAAAGTCCATCCTATAGTATAGTGACTACTCCTTGAGGAAGATTTAGCTTAATGTTAATTTATTGCGCTCAGCTGATTCTCAACAACACTTGACATAGAGGTCACTCTCCAGATGCTTGTGCCACTGCTTGACCAGCTCGGTTGTTCTACTTGGCCGTGGCGATCGGGTCATCGCGAGAGAAGAGGATCAGAGTGGGCGCCCTGATTGGGCGGCCAGTGAAGATCTCATTGTCCTAAAGGACAATGCAAAACAATAGGACTGTTAATAAAAACTATGCTTTGCTTCTTTGGAAATTCTCATGAAATTCTTGCTTTTCTTCCAACATTGATCGATCATGATGAATTATTCCGCAATATTTAAATTAATGTCGAGTTATGCCTTTTGATTATATTCCAAAATATTAGAAATAGGTTATCTGTTGGAGACCGGGTTTCCGCAACGTCTTCAGGCAACCAAACGGGTCTCTGAGGAGTCATGGTAACTGCAAATGTGTTTGATTTCAGGAGACTTTTGTTTTCAAGTCTCCCGTAAGTCTTGGGAATGTATGTGATGTCCCCGCGACATCTCCAATAATGAAACAGACTTTTAACCTTTACATTAGCAATCCATGAAAACCCCATTGGCTTACTAAGCATCGTCATACCAATGCTCATGTGAGAGTTTACCCTTCAAGCTCACCTTGACGATGCTATCCATGGTGTACTTGTCAGTCAGCCAGAAGTAGGTCTCTATTGATGACGAACTGCGTGAAGGAGCCGTTGGCGGCCTGTGAGTAGATACCCTTGTAGTTATCCCTGGAGAGGACACAGCTGTCTAGGATCTGGCCAACGGTGTGATACCGCACCGACGCATATCGGATGCCCTGTCCGCAGAAGCGCTCCTTCTCCTATTCGTCTGTCAGGGATTTCCCTTCTTTGGCGCTGGCGGACTTCCCTCTTCTGTGGAAGGGGATTTCCCTCCCTCTGAGGTGTCCATCAGGTCGAGCATCTCTGCATACACGTGGCTGTTGGAGAAGGCATGGACCAAGAGAGGGCGTGTGTCACTATCCGTGGCATAATACAGGATCTCCATCGTAATATCCTTGACGTTGGCAGGCCAGGCGATGTTGATGGGTTGCATCTTGACCACCAGAATGTTGTATCTAGAATGAGGAAGCAATTTGATTTGTTAAACCCTTTAGTTAGGCTTTGTGGTAGTAGACATCACAAATGTTTAAACCTCAGGATTTTGCTCTGCTGCTTCAGGAACAATGACAGTTGACAACAGAATTATTCATCCCCCTACTGAAATATCTGTTTTTTACGTTTTTCTAAAAAAAAAAACGACAGATGGACATAGAATATTTGGCCGTAGTTTGATACCTCTACTTGAACAGTTAAACATTCTGAATTGTTTTTGTATAACCTCATTTGCATACAAAGAGCACACTGCTTTGTTTGTATTTTGACTTGCTCAAAATTATTCATACCCTTTGTCAATCAAATTGTAGCGGCATTGTTTAATACTGCTTCACTTTAAACAAATCTGAACTGCATGTATCTTAATGATATTGTTACGGCATCTCCCCGCTTGCCACCAGTGTTACGGGTGCTAGTTTTGTCGTACTGGTTTCTCTACTTGGAGACGTAAAGACGTACGTAATACACGATGTCGACAGGAGTTGTAGTTTCAGACGTTTATTTCGGTAGTCATTCCGATAGGCATTCCAATGTCATTTCGATACTCATTTCGATGGCGTACCATAGCGTAACAACATGGCTTAGAGTTGAACTCCAAATGTTACAGATGGCGTGGCATCGTTAACAATACGGCTTGTCTCCTTCTCTCCTCCTACTCTAAAACTCTGTCCTACTCTAAAAACTGTCTTATCCAAAGCTAGTCTAAGACTGCCTCTATTTATACATGCTGGTGTACCTTATCAACTATATTCACATAAAGGAAATACATGACATGAAGGATTTCTAAGTACAAAGTAATGCAGTTTTGTAGGGACATCATAGTAAGCAGAAAGGAGTTGATTGTATTGACGTCAGTCTTCTCCTTGAAGTCTTAACTTTCTCTTGATTGAACTTCAAACAAGAACTTTACCAAAAGCATCTCGTTTCCAAAGAAACGAGAATTAGATCTCTGGAAGAAATCCTTGGTCTTTCCCCCATAACAAATCGTAAACGTCAACCCCAATAGTGTTGAGCGGTCAGAAGAATGTTGGAAGAAGAGAGAAAATGGTTTATTGCTGGGTCATAAAATGTACTCCGCACCCAAGGACAAGCTTGACCAGAGTTGTGACGTAGAAGAGGTCATACTCAGTTTCATGCCTTTCCGAATGGAGAGTAGGGATTTATGCAGAAAGTATAGGTCAATAATAACGTCACCATTAAATGTCCAAGAACTTGGTCAATGTAAATGTTGAGATGGGCTCGAGGTTATCTAAGAAAGAGGGGAATGAACATGGGAATAAAGGGAACTCGGGGACCGTAACAATATGAAGGTCTTTGGTAAGGTGCAGAAGTTAAGCCCTGAAAAAAGTTTACTTCAAAAACATAATTAAGTGCTTCAAAAGAGTGAAAATAAACAAGTAGCCAGAATGGCCCAGAACCACCATACTAAACTCCCCCATAGACTATTTTGTCAGAATAAATGCGCTGACAGCATGTTTATTCAGTGGCAAGTGGGCCTGGCAATCTTGTAAAAGTAGAAGGAGCAGTACATCCCAATTCTGAAAGACAACGTCAAACAGTCTGCAGAAAATTTTCATCTTGACCCCAACTGGACATTCCAACAGGACAATGATCCTAAACATACTGCAAAGGCAGTCAAAAAATGGTTCAAGAATAACAGTGTGGAGGTGCTACAATGGCCAAGCCAGATCCCAGACCCGAATCCCATTGAAAACCTATGGAGAGCCCTCAAGACTAGGGAGCATGCCTGCATGCCCTCCAACCTGACAGAACTAGAGGTCATAGCTAAGGAATAGTGGGCCAAAATTCCTGTGGAGCTCTGCCAAACCTTCGTGAACAGTGACAGAAACTGCCTGGATGCTGTGATCAAGAACAAAGACTTTGTAACTGACTATGACTGTGATATTGCCTTTTAAAGTTGATATTCATAGAAAATCCAAAAATATAGCGATTCATATATCAATGGAAAGCTGAAAGTGTGTAGAAGTCAAATTTATTCATTATTTCGCTTATAAAATAACACAAAAGAAATAAAAACAGTTTTTGTAACGCATCTCATAATGCTACGAACCCTGCCGTTTGCCGTCCGCGAAAAGAGCGATTTTTCGTGACGTAAGGTGAATGGGCACGTAATAAGCCATCTCCAGCCGCTACATTACGTGTTTTATACGTATAGCGCTAGTACATCGTCCTGACTAAATATACCATTTAAGGCTATATTTCACTGTCTTTTAGATTTTTCTTGTTAGTAACATTTGAGTAAGTCTTGCACAAATCTAAGAAAAATAATCTCAGCAATAATAAAGTAAGAAAAATGAAAATATTCTGACCTTTATCGGGAGGTTTTACATTGAAATACGAAGTCGAGTCTACTGAATTTAATACGAGCTGTCGTTCCGAAAAGTTAGTTTTCTTGCACTTGTACGTTTTGTAGAGGTTATGCCATCTAACGACCTTTCAATTAAGGTTTACAGATATCTCAAATAATGTTGATAGAAGACTTGAGATAATATAATCTAGATATCAAACACTCTATAGACCCATTTATATTTTTCTCGAAAGATTTGTTGACGTTCAACGTCATACATAGTGCATTACGATTATGCACGCGCGCGTACGTCATTATAGCCCATGCATATCGCGACTGCATATCGTACGGTATAGCCTTACTGGTGCATTCGCATTCCATGATTACAATGCATGCTCGCAATCGCACACGTACACATGTATGGGTATTGCATATTTTCCTTTCATCAACTCTCTGCTCATCGTTCGATATTTCTGCTCGCAAGGGAAAGGGAAAGACAATCAACTGACAACAACTTTTGCATGTATGTACATTGTGTACTATACTTGTGGTCTCTTATTGCGCGAAATATAAACTGGTTTGTCAACATGAACAGTATCATAGTACATGTACATGTACATGTCTGTATCGTAGTTTTAATCTTATACAATTTCATCAGGATTGTTGACAGAACAATCGAGTCCTGTTCTTTTTTCTGTTTCGTCACGGCCGACGGCCGGTAGCTAGCTCGACTTTAGCGCTACTGCTACGGCTACGCTGAGCTACTGCACGGATCGGGCCCACGGTTATTGCAAACTCGCGCACTAAGTTTTGGAAAAAATAAATACCCTCTAGTCTAAATCATTTCAACTACATACCAATTTTCGGTGCTGTTTGGATCAAGCCTGGCATGATCCTGGTTGCCCCTTGGCCTAGCATCCCCGTAGTTTTCCATTTGTAGATCGAGATCGACATCTTCTTGAAGTTCAGGTTCTGGTTCATGCCGGTAAGCAATCTCTACAGCGTCCGTAACAACACCATTCGTACTCGCAGCTTGAGCCTGAGGAGTGTTTGATTCATCATCAAAATCTCCCACTTCACCTTCATCGATTTCACTATCTGGTCCACTACTAGAGCTCATACTCTCGTCTTCAAGTTCTTCTTCAAAATCTAAATCAAGGTCCAACTCATCCATTGTTAAAGTCTAAAAAATAGTTCAGTTCGCGAAACGTAATTTGCTGTTCGCGATTTCGGTACGTACACGAAAGCTGCACGTGACCGATTGTCAAATGAAATCATGGACATTCAGTTACGTCATGCATTGCGGCCTATTTTACGGGACGTAAATTGGGCAGATTTCGAGAGGGAATTTGAGTAATTTTTGTTTGGATATTTCTGCGCTCCTGGTTTGTTTTAAAGTTTGGGATTAGCGTTATAATGATCATCAAGTCATAAACTTTACAATGATATCAAATTCAACCGTATTTAAAATCAATGAATATCAACTTTAAAGACCATACTCTGAACATGCTAAAGTTGTATTTATGCAACACATAATACACATGATGTCTATAGAGCTGTAATTTCTTTGGCTCTTTAAAGATTGTCCGTCCCTTTTGCAAGCTTAAAATTTGAAATCGTCTATCACGATTGTAAATTGAAGAAAGTGTGATTCAAGACCATTTCTTATGAATATAGCATGTTGAAGTTTTCTGTATATGTAAAAATTTCAGCCGTTAAATTTCAAACCGACTTTTTTCGTACTACGAAAAAAGTATTAGTCTTTGTTACAGTATCTTTGTGGTTATTATGCATGTGTGAAATCCTAATTTTATGAGTAATTACCAAACTGTGGAGATGATTCCTTCTATAGAACATTATTTTCATAATGCGTTGTATAATTTAATAAACAGATTGATCAATAAAGCAAATATTTCAACACAAACTGCTAAGAGCCTGAGGTAAAGACTATTAATCAGACCTTGTTTACGTGCATTATTTGAATTTTACACTACGTATCAGTTTCAAATTCTGAATATACAGCTTGCTAACACTTCTCTATATGTTTGCCAATGTTTCGATGGTTTTGTGGTGATCTGAAAAAGGGACTGGCTGTCTTTAAGAGTCAACATCATGGAGGAATGACTTTAATTTCTTTTTAGAACCTCGATGTTGTATAATGATGTTCAGAAAGTTCAATAAACAGCCAGGAATATAGAAAAGTTTAAAATTGATGCAGTCACTATCTAAAAATCTATGAGTGAATATCACCACTGAATAAACATGCTGTCAGTGCATATATTATAACACAGTAGTCTATGGGGGAAATTAGTATGGTGGTTCTGGGCCATACTGGCCACTTGTCTATTTTCACTCTTTTCAAACACTCAATGATGTATTTGAAGTATTTGAAATTTCTCAAAGGCTAGAGGTCAAAGGTCAATGAACTTTTTTTCACATTGAATCCAAATCTAATGATTTACTTCATGCAGATAGACTGATGGCATATGTGATAAAATCCCTGCAAGTTCAGAGCTCAAAGGTCAATGAACTTTAACAAAATTTGCCAATTTTAAACTAACTTGATACAAGGATAGATTTAGACACACTAGTTAGATTGGAATGTAAAAAAGTAAGAGGTCAAAGGTCAATGATCATGGCCATACTTGGCTAAACACAGAAAAACAGAATATGATACTTTCATTTTACAATCGAATTAATTGGTACATAGCCCACCAAACATACACATTTTCTGAGAATAAATCTAAATAGAGCTACCAAAAGAGGCGGAGGCATATTTATTGACTGTGTGGCAGTCAAATTGCTCTAGTTCGCCTGACAATTAATGCAAAAAGGGAGCCCACGATATCCATCAAGTCAGAGCAGTTTTGAAGACATGTCGATCAAAGAGACAGCCATCTGGTGCATTTGGATGAGCATCAGCAAAGCAACCAGGCTAGAGTTGGTTCGCCTGGAAGAATGAGGAAAAATAATTGAAACACATTAAGTTTATGTGAAGTTCTTCACACAATGTTCATGTCATAGTGGTAAATTTGAAATGTCTACCACACAACTTACTATATCCTAAAAGAGTTTACAGTGTATGAATGGATATAAAGAGAGCATTCATCAAAATTTGTATTTACTGTAGGTCAAAGGCCCAACATGCGAGACCGTTTCATATGCTGGGGTCTGTGCAAGTAAAAATATGTATACAAGTATTATCTCAGGCCTTATTAATGCAAGACCTGTAAGAATCCCACCCATAAATATAGATACACTGGCAGATATAATATAAGTGCATGTAAGAGCTCTAAAAACAGTTGATTTGCATGTTTGATTGGCAAACTCGTATTCAAAATCCATGAAAACAACTTGGACCTAGTATTATTTGAAGATCAGATCCATTTCAAATACAGCGATGAAATCTGGGGCTGCACTTCAATTCTGACTTGATAATGATAAAACTTTGGGGAATGATTACTTCATCGGACCAGCGTACTAATGTGTGTGGGTGCGCACATTGAAACCTGTGTTATTGCCAAGAGTTTGGGTGCATGGCCAAAAATGTAATTTTTCGCGATTTGGGCCACAAAATTGCTCTACAATCACATATTACTAAACCCTACCCTACCCTATCCTTATTCTAGTACGGACCCTCACCCTAACCTAATTTTGTCAACTTTAAGCTGTTAATTCTGTGAAGAAACCATCACAATGAATCAAGATGAGGATTTATTTCATGAGTTTTGTGGATTGTGATGATCTTTCCTGAACAATTCTGCATTTCAAATACGCACAATATATCATTATACATCTAAAATATTGCTTGATACCTCAGATTTAGATGCAGGCCCTCATCATACTTGGATTTGTACAACAATTAGGTTACAAAACTAGAATGCTTTATCTTTTTGTAGGATATAACACTGGCTACCTTTTAAATAATATCTTTGAATTATTTGTAAAGCTATGGGCCATCACAGCCAGCTAGCCATGCCCATGCCATACCTGTTACATCATGTGTAATATACTTGCTGACTGTATGCCATGGCATGTCATGGCATGCTTTAGTCGCAAATGGATATCATTAGAGTCGTTGTCATTGCCATAGCCATAGGTTCCCTCATCACTAGAAACATATTTCTGCTCACAATATTCGCCACAATTTGGACAGTTCACTCTTCATTAATTGATACAAAGAGCTGCTTGGGCCTGAGACCCCTTTTACGGTGCATTTCAGGCCAGCCTGAGGCCGGCCTGAAATGCACTGTACAAACACACCGAGTAGACTGAGCCGGCCTCAGGCCGGCCTGAATGTTTGGCCGGGTACCGAGCTAGATGTGTATGCGCATATTATGCGGCCGAGCCCCGCGCTGTAAACGGGGTCTCGTAATTTTTTAGAGACGGCCTCAGGCCTAGCCCGTAGTGTAAGTGTAAACGGGTCTAAGCTTTGGCTTTTCGTATGGATGTTGTGTTTGTAGAGCAAAGACTGCCAGACTGGGCCGTTCCTGGGGGCCGTTCCAGCTCCAGGCCAAAGCAGCTAGGGCTCGTGCGAGAAGCTAAAGCTGGATCCCCGGGCGCGCCCGGGCTGGGGCGAGGCAGTATAGACCCCGCATGGCTACATCGGGCCTACAAAACACAACCATCCATGCGAAAAGCCAAAGCTTAGTACCCGTTTACAGTGCTGGGCTAGGCCTCATCATTCATGTAATCACGATGGCAATAAAACAATTGAAATTACTTACGTCTCAAATTAGTTCAGCCATGTAACTTGCTGACCGTGGATGAAGGCTTTCAATAACCTCTACTGACTTGTTAGTTGGAGGGCAGGCATTTCGCGTCCAGATCTCGCCATCCGTGCCGCATCAGTAGGCCTACGCGTAAAATTTGTATAGAGTCTACGTACACAGTTAGTCCGGGAGCCCAGAAGATTTATTCATGTGAAAAGGGCCGGAACAACTGACCCCATAGGTCGAAAGGATATACCCTGGACATTACAAAAATGTATTGCTGGCAAGGTGTACCCGATGCTTCCCCCCCCCCCCCCCCCCCCCCCAAATCACCATAAATGTGACGTCACTACCGGAAAGCCTTTTTTCAAAAATGGTTGGAATATAATACATGGTACCATCATAACAAACATGTTAACACACATTTTGTTATGCCCAATTATCAAACTTGATTGGTATAGTTTGGTTGCCTAGTAAATGTGCAACATCATCATTGACTTGTTTTGGCAATGACAGCTCCATGGGCGACGTCGACGACGACGACATGTCGCGACGACGTTAGCAAAATGCAATACTTTTTTTCGTTTTTTGTGCTCTTTTTCAATTAAAACTTTTTCAGTTCTTGTAGTTCGCAAACCATTCCAAATATCTATTTCAAACTTAGTTTGCTGTGTTTGGCATTTCTCAAGCTTTTCAACACATATAAGCATGTGACATTCGGTGACGCTTATGGCCATCTCCTGACCAATAATACAGCGTAACGTTTTGGTAGAATGCACGTAAAAGTCGGACAAAATACTGCGTACGTCCTATACACGCGTATATTCTGAATACGTGCTACTCTTTGGTTAAAACGTTTTAAATCCTTGTAATTCAAGAACCATACCCCAGATTTCCTTTCAATTTGGCCTGATGTTTTTGGCATTTCTTCCGCTTTTCAAAACATATATGGATGTTAAATTTTTTCGCACCTATGATCATCTCCTGACCAATAATGTAACGGAGCATTTTGAAAGAATTGCGTGAAATCGGACAAAATATTGCGTATTAACTGCATACGTGTACATTCCGTATGCGTGTTACTTTTCGGCTGAAACTGTTTGATCCTTGTACTTCAGGAACCATACAACATATTCCTTTTCAACATGTTCTGGTGATTTTGGCATTCCTTCCACTTTTCAGAACATATATTGATGTTGCATATTATCACGTTTATAGTCATCTACTGACCAATAACATAATGTCACTTTTTGGAAGAACGAGCATAAAATCTGACAAAATACTGCTTACGTTTTATAAACTCGTATAATTTTGGATACGTGCTACTTTTCGGTTGAAACTTTTTAAAATCGTTGTAATCCAAGAACCGTACCACACATTTCTTTTTAGTTTGTTCTTATGTTTTTGGCATTTGTTGCAATTTTCAAAACATATACGGGTGTTACATAATGTCATACCTATGGTCATTTCGTGACCAATTATGTAACGGAGCATTTTGGAAGAATTGCGTAAAAGCGGACAAAATTCTGCGTATCTGCATATGTGTATACTCTGCATGTGCATGTGTTACTTTTGGATTGGAGGTTTTTTAGATCCTTGTACTTCAAGAACCATACAACATATTACTTTCCGACATGTTCTGGTGATTTTGGCATCCCTTCCACCTTTCAAAACATATATGGATGTTACATATTGTCACGCTAATGGTCATTCACTGACCAATAACATAACGTAAGGTTTTTTCAAAGTAAAATCGGACAAATCACTGCGTATACGTTTTATAAGTGTCCATTAAAAACTACAAAACCGCAAAATTATGCTGGATGTGCGTAACTTAGTTACAAAAAAAATCCACAATCTATCTTTCGGACTCGTTCTGGTGTTTATGGATGTTGCATATTGCAACGCTAGCCTTATGGTCATCTCCTGGCCAATACTGAAATGCAACATTTTGGAAGAATCCGCTTAAAATCGTATAAGATATGGCGTTTATTTTACAATCCTTCCCTCCATTGAGAGTCCTTCGCTTGAGATATCATTCTCTGTATTATAAACTTCACGATACTTTGTTTAAAGCTTCAGTTGTCGTCGTCTCTATGAGCGTATAACGATATTTGTGATCGAGCTTGTGTACACCTACGGGTCATCGTATCAATTTGTGCAAGTAAAACAAACTAAAATGTAGTATGTTGCTTATTATACGAGATCTAGTTGAATGAATCACTTTCCTCGAGTTTTACACAGCCCTGACGGTTTGGGTTGGGTTGGAGTGTGTTAACCAATATGCCGATGAGGAAATTACATAAATTATAGCGGACATCTCGTAGATTACCCTCCAACATGTCCCAAATGACCCAATTTTTATTTGTGGCGTCACTACAGGAAAGACCGGTGGAGGGTATATGAAGGTACTAAAATTAAAAAATATACATGTATATATATTTACAAGTTACAATATCTAATTTTGTTCACCTCGCTTGTCTTTTCAAGGGCAATATCGACATTCAGTTTTTTTTCCTGGCGATGGATGAGCACTGTTCGACGTTGACGACGGCAGCCGGTTGCCGTACCCTCGGCGAAAAGCAGTTTTTTCTCATTTTCAAGGGATTTTGGTGTTAACTGTGTCAAAATATTGCATCTAAAAAGCATTCGGAGCTTCTATGAAGTTTTGGCTGGTAGCAATTAGAAACAAAATATTACTTTGGTAAAACCTAAGTTGGTTAGGATTTGAGACTGACGGCCGAATAATGACAAAGTATATTCTATTTTGTCGATGACCGTTTCACAAAAATGAGTTGCTGCATGCCGGGTCGTGCATACAACCGTGGCCTCCCCGCCAACATCAACTATACGAACATCTCTTTTTTATATGCGCAATAAAGCAAAATGGTGCATGTACATACATGTAGTAACATCATACAATATGTTACATTGTACAATTTCTTTAGATTACTCAGTTTGGTTTAACTCTGCCATGTCGGTCGCCTAGTGTATGGGCGCAACTACCCAAGCATGTGTGTTGGCAATGGCGACGCTCACGACGCTCGCGACGGAGACGTGAAATAGCGACGTCTGCGAAATGTAATTATATTTGAAATATCCTTTTGAGCTTGTAGTTAAATTTGGCATGTATTTATTTGACAGATTAATTTCACAAACACATTAGACATGTTAGATGTGAGCCTCCAGTAGATATTTTGCTTTCACGAGCATAATTGCCAAACTGACGCAAACCAAGAGTGTTTGACAAGATTCCGGAAATCTTTCGAAAAGTCATTTTTACATTCTTCAAAAGTGCTGTAAATCTATTTAGGTGTGACAATGTGTGTGGTGGCCAAACTATACTTCCAGCTCCAGCTTAGGCTATAATTGTAAAACACAGACACATCATTATTTACCAACGATCAAGCATTTCGTTCACGTTCGTGTAACAGTTCGAATATTTGTTTACTTAAAACCCCGCATTATTTTATAATTCATAATCATGGCTTTTGGGTCGTCGATTTGATATGAATCATAAAACTCCCTTGATCACAAACTCAAAATCATGCATTGAAGAAGGATCACCCCGCACCCTAATATATGCTAGTCAAGAAATTATAAACGAATCATTACTGAACCGTTTGCATCATAACGGATTTGATCCTAACTATTTCATAATTTCAAAACAATTTAAAGCGGTCATGAAATCTAACAATAATTTGGAATGTTGTCACGCTCCCGTAATGTGGCCCCATAATCCTTACCACAATCACGATTAACAGGGCACCTACATGTGGTCCATATTTAATTATAGTGTGAACGGAGCATGTCAAACTGATTATGATACATGTACATGCGAAATTTCAACACCAAAACAGACATGGCCGCTGCACGCCTTCGTCGTCGATGAGCACGTGAGCTATTGCGCACATACCACGCAGGCAACTGAGTCAAAAATTTGGGTTACTATCATCATTACGGGCCCTTATCATGGTGGAACCATTCTGCCGTGACCACCGGGTCTGGTCATATACTTTGGTACTTTTGGAGGGAAGGTTATGGCTATGTTCACAATCTGCCATGTATTAATACATTAATGTACACAGTGCACAGTGTCCGATTTTACGCTCATTTTCCCGAAACGTTACTTTATGCTATTAGTCAGGAGATGACTATAAGCCTGACAATGTGTAACATCCATGTTTTGAAAGGCAAAAGAATTGCCTTAAACATCAGAGCATGTCGAAATGTAATATGTTGTATGGTTCTTGAAGTACAAGGATCTAAAAAGTTTCAACCATCAAGTAACACGCGTACAGAATATACACGTATGCAATTAATACGCAGAATTTTGTCCAATTTCACTCAATTCTTCCAAAATGCTCCGTTACATTATTGGTCCGGGGATGACCATAGGTGTGACAATATGTAACATCCATATATGTTTTGAAAAGCGGAACAAAAACCAAAAGCATCAGAACAAACTAAAAGGAAATTTGTGATACGGTTCTTGGATTACAATGATTTAAAAAAAATCAACCGAAAAGAACACGCATCCCAAATTATACACGTTTATAAAACGTAAGCAGTATTTTGTCAGATTTTATGCTCGTTCTTCCAAAAAGTGACATTATGTTATTGGTCAGTAGATGACTATAAACGTGATAATATGCAACATCAATATATGTTCTGAAAAGTGGAAGGAATGCCAAATTCACCAGAACATGTTGAAAAGGAATATGTTGTATGGTTCTTGAAGTACAAAGATCTAAAATGTTTCCACCGAAAAGTAACACGCGAACAGAATATACATTTATGCAGTTAATGCGCAATATTTTGTCCGATTTCACTCAATTCTTTCAAAATGCTTCGTTACCTTATTGGTCAGGAGATGACCATAGGTGTGACAATATGTAACATCCATATATGTTTTCAAAAGCGGAACAAAAGCCAAAAATATCAGAACAAATTGAAAGGAAATACATGGAACGGTTCTTGAATTACAATGATTTTAAAAAGTTTCAATCGAAGAGTAACACGTATCCAAAATTATACGCCTTTATAGAACATATGCGGTATTTTGTCGGATTTTACGCTCATTCTTCCAAAATGTGACATTGTGTTATTGGTCAGTAGATGACTATAAGTGTGATAATATGTAACATCAATATATGTTTTGAAAGGTGGAAGGAATGCTGAAATCACCAGAACATGTCGGAGAGTCATATATTGTATGGTTCCTGAAGTACAAGGATCTAAACAGTTTCAGCCGAAAAGTAACACGCATACGGAATGTACACGTATGCAGTTAATACGCAATATTTTGTCCGATTTCACGCAATTCTTTCAAAATGCTCCGTTACATTATTGGTCAGGAGATGATCATAGGTGCGAAAATATTTAACATCCATATATGTTTTGAAAAGCGGAAGAAATGCCACAAACATCAGGCCAAATTGAAAGGAAATCTGGGGTATGGTTCTTGAATTACAAGGATTTAAAACGTTTTAACCAAAGAGTAGCACGTATTCAGAATATACGCGTGTATAGGACGTACGCAGTATTTTGTCCGACTTTTACGTGCATTCTACCAAAACGTTACGCTGTATTATTGGTCAGGAGATGGCCATAAGCGTCACCGAATGTCACATGCTTATATGTGTTGAAAAGCTTGAGAAATGCCAAACACAGCAAACTAAGTTTGAAATAGATATTTGGAATGGTTTGCGAACTACAAGAACTGAAAAAGTTTTAATTGAAAAAGAGCACAAAAAACGAAAAAAAAGTATTGCATTTTGCTAACGTCGTCGCGACATGTCGTCGTCGTCGACGTCGCCCATGGAGCTGTCATTGCCAAAACAAGTCAATGATGATGTTGCACATTTACTAGGCAACCAAACTATACCAATCAAGTTTGATAATTGGGCATAACAAAATGTGTGTTAACACGTTTGTTATGATGGTACCATGTATTATATTCCAACCATTTTTGAAAAAAGGCTTTCCGGTAGTGACGTCATATTTATGGTGATTTGGGGGGGAAAAGCATCGGGTACACCTTGCCAGCAATACATTTTTGTAATGTCCAGGGTATATCCTTTCGACCTATGGGGTCAGTTGTTCCGGCCCTTTTCACATGAATAAATCTTCTGGGCTCCCGGACTAAGTCTACGATACAGCATAAAATACGCTCATGAAAACCGTGTACCGTATGTGAACATAACCAACATAATACGGCACTAGCTTGTTTCAGTTTTTAATTGAAGAAAATCTAGCGGATGGTCCTAAGAGCGCTATATCACTTTTTCATGAGGTTTTGTTTAGTGTAACAACGTATGTCACACAAAATCTGAATGCTATATTTTTTTTCCCATTATTTTTCTCCTCCTTATGAAACACAGCACTTGGGGCTTCCTTCTCTGAGTCTGATCCCTTTCCCTCTCTTGGTTTATTGCCATATTGTCCAATCCCAGTTGGTCCATTTACTTTTTCGTTTGCAGCTTCAAGGAACCCCTTAAAATACCGGTTTAGATTGAGATATTGGATTAACTTATCAACAACTCTAATCGACAGTATGTGATGGTAGCCGACATGGTGAGTGGACCAACTATAGGATTGACCAAATGGCAAATCATCCATGTATAAAACAGCGTTGGCTATAGCAGCATCGCTGAGCTATGAGCATCGTGCATTCAGTGTGCTCTACTCTAGCTATCTGCACACAGTACTTTGTTGATACTGCGCTTGCGCTATGACGTATACATGAATATCCACGACGGCATAATGAATATTCATGATAAAACTCGTGTTCCAATATTAATTTATTTTCCAACTCTAGAGGGAGATGTGATAGCAATTATCGGTGTACCGATCAAGTAGCCCATTGATATAGATATTCAATGAATATAATATTTCAAAAATTGATTTTTTTAATCAACCAATAGACTGCAATACCTTTAACATAAATATTCCTAAATTATATGAGAATTAAGATCTTCGATCTTAAAGACAGCCAGTCCATTTTTCAGATCACCACAAAACAATCGAAACATTGGCAAAACATATAGAGAAGAGCTAGCAAGCTCGATATTCACAATTTGAAACTGATACGTAGTGTAAAATTCAAATAATGCACGTAAACAACGTGTGATTAATAGTCTTTACCTCAGGCTCTTAGCAGTTTGTGTTGAAATGTCTGCTTTATTGATTAATCTGTTTAGTAAATTATAAAACGCATTATGAAAAAAATTGTTTTATGGAAGGAATCATCTCCAAAGTTTGATAGTTACTCATAAAATTAGGATTTCACACACGCATAATAACCACACAGATACTGTAACAAAGACTAATACTTTTTTCGTGGTACGAAAAAAGTCGGTTTGAAATTTAACGGCTGAAATTTTTTACATATACAGAAAGCTTCAACATGCTATATTCTTAGAAATGGTCTTGAATCACACTTTCTTCAATTTACGATCGTGATGGACGATTTCAAATTTTAAGCTTGCAAAAGGGACGGACAATCTTTAAAGAGGACTTTAAGTGTAGATGTATAATTCGCTAGATTTTGAGTTGAATTTTTAACAGGCTATCCTTTAGCCTAGAGACCCTAGACCGCAATTACACGCACAATGGCTATCAACACCGCTCTACTGCATTAAAGGGCCCCTGACAGCCAAAAATCTTAAAATCTGATTTTCACACATCTACCTTAGTTTTTTATGGCCATTTCGAATAACCATATAGTTTTTAGCGAAAAATAAGGACGAATTGTACATTTTCCATCAAAACCTGACTACTACTAGAACGACATCACAAAAATCGAGATCACCGGCCAGCGTATTACGTCATAGCCTGTGACGTATGAGGGGGAAGCATTGGTCGATCGCGACCGAGTGCTAGTTTGGCTTTCGTGTGTTATTACATAGCTGGCTGTGCGTTCAGAGTAATTTTGCAGATATCTTACGAGGGCTTTTTCTGATTAAATCATCTTTGAAATTGTCATCAATATGAGCAATCCAGAGGATGATGGTGTTGAGTCTGCAGGCAGTGATAGAACTTGCAGAGCTTGAGGCTGCAGCTGGTGCGATTCAGCCTTATCAGTTCGAGCCGCAATTTGCGGAAGGCGACGACCGAGTAGTTGAGGGAGCTGGAGCTGGAGGAGGTGAAGAAGATGTAGAAAACCGATAAGGGAACAACGACTGGTAAGTTGAAAATGAGTTTCACAAGAAGACTTGTCTTTTTGGAGTATGACTTAGCAAGGAAGCGACACGCAGCAGCCAACTTCCAGACGAGTTCCAGCGTGTGACGGCAAGGCGCCGCTATCGCGCAGGCCGACAGGCACCCGGCAGCGACACGCAGATTTCCGTTCAAGATTTCCTGACGCGATGCGCGATTGAGCAGAGGCCCACAGACTGACAGACATTGCCAGGCGCTCTTGGTGTTCGGTGTTATTCACTGACCACTGTGAAATGAAGAAAATTATGAACAATTCTGAAGCAAATGTAATATTTTAACAGACCTAGTGTCGACCGGTTTTCTCAGTTTTATGAACATTTTCTCATGGATCTTTTTTTTGTCCATACTCACAGTTATAGTCTGAAATGAAAGCAAATATTTAAGTTGTCCACTTTTTAAAATTTTTATTTATTTCTCAGGTGTTCTTGTGGTGGATGTGAGGCCATGGAGAAGGTCCGGGAGTCCATCTGCTGCAAGGAGATTGACAGAGTTGTGTTAAAGATGGACGAGTGCGAGGAAGACGACAACCTGGACTGCATAACGGATCATCCAGGTTTTCATGGCGTGTGCTTGAACCGGTACGTGCTGGACACGGCATACTACGGGTACCGGCAGCAGTACGGGAATACTGCAAGAGTTGATGCTACTGTCGATGAGTAAGTGTATATATTTAGTTTGAATTCAGAAACTGCTCTTTATAACATTATTTGTGCATTTTTTTTTCTTGAAGATGTAGGCCTACTATTCTTAAGTTGATTAATTTTACCAGCTGAACTCTTTGTTTTTTTTTTCTTTTTTAACAATGGTGATCAAGAAGAATAAGTCTTCCTGAACTAAAAACACTTCTGCAAATGAAAAATAAACTTTTTACCTGAATATCATATCAGAAGTTACAATAGACTTGTCCTTGTGATGTTTTCATTTTTTGTTAACCTGTATCGTTTTTGTTTCCTTTTCTTTTCTTTTGCACAGGAGATACCGACATGTAGCCTACCGGCAGTTCGCCCGATGGTGCTGGGGTTTCCTGGGTCGCTATGTTCGTGTCCCTCTTCCATCTTGTGCAGTCGCCAAGATACGCCAGACGTTCCTCCCGCCAGCATTGGATGCCTACGTCTACACTGGATTCGAAGACGCATGATTTTTTGCCAGAGACATGTGCTGAAAGATTATCGTCCGATGGTGCTAGAGATTAATGGATCGCCATGTTAGTGTCCCTGTTCCATCCTGTGCATTCGCTAAGATACGCCAGACTTTCCTCCCGCCAGCATTGGATGCCTTCGTTCACACCGGATTCAAAGACGTTCTATGATTGTTAACCCCTCAAGGATGTGATCTAGCTATTATTGGACCTTGATTCAAATTCTGATTTATGAAGCACACTCATTCATCAAAACCGATTTGTCACAAATTCCATACTATCATGCATCCACACGTTGCCAAATATGTATTTTTCTATCTCACTATAGGAAAAGAAATATAGTAAAAATGACTGAACATAATCTATTAAACAATTTTAATCTCATCTTCATTTACGACTGTTGCCCCCTTTACGACAAACGACATGCTAATGAAGCATATTTTCTTGACAGTGA
>CAVLGW020000336.1:0-18173 GCA_963669155.1 Arbacia lixula
AATCTTCCTTCTTTCCCCCCCCCCCCCCCCTTAAAAAATATACTCTTCCCTTAAAGCGTTCCTTGTGGTGGTTGTGGTGATGAAATGTCACATGTGCCTCATATACTAAATCTAGAGGTCAGATGTCTTAGGAATGATGCATGTTATAGGTCCTATTTCAACGAGACCATCCGTGTATGTGTGTACATGTAGGCCTATCTATTTTATCAGCAATACCGTCGCATCCTCATATACATGAATCGAAGCAATAACCTAGTGCCGGAGGTTGATTCGTTGTTTTGAGGAGTGTTTCTCAATTAATTATGTTTCTTTTATCGGCAAAAGTAAAATTGACTAAAATTTTCCTTGTGCGAAAAACGTCCATTATGTGGCGACGAAACGTTCCTCGTGCCGACCAAATGTATCACGTACCTAATTTACTTAACCTACAGATGTCTCACGAATAGTGCATGTCATAGGTCCATACGAGATACGGACTTGCAATCTAGAGGTTGCACGCACAAAACCTCTGGTTGGCAATACTCTCATATCAAGTGTATCAGTCGTCATACTTGCCTTTAACACATTATCTATATTGTTTAATTCCATGATAATCATTAATAGGAGTAAGGAAATATATATTTCACCACTTGAAATGATCCCTCCATTTACACATACAATTCAGCCGTATCAATTATTGGTACCGCTTCTATACTGTGAAAAGGCTGTTACGTATCTTGATCTCTACCAATTGCCCATCACCCTTAACTACACAGAGCCAACGGCTTCGTGACAGGTTAATGTTTTATGCATCCACTTCGTGGGCAGAGTGGGATCGACAAGGCTTACAAAGAGATGCAGGATCAAGTGGCAGCATTAAGGTATATATATTGTGTTTTACTCATAAGCTGTGATCGCGATGAAGCTCATGAATAATGGTGCTGAACAGTTTGAAAGATAATGATTTTAATGATCATGATGATGGATTTTTTTGCCGTAGCCTACCACCAAAAAAAAAAAACGTTCTATACGTGAGCGTGCCAGGGTCGTGTAGTGTGTATATCTGGTCACTGGACTCTTTCACATGATATTTGAAAATGTATTTATTTACTGGGAAACCTTCCGTCCTGATTAAGCCAAATGTTACAGGTGATTGACTGCTAGTTGCGTATTCTACAAGTTCCATCAAGCCCACATGCACAGTTGTATTAAGGATATGAGGGACTGTAAGTGTTTTGGGGAGTTTGTCAATTGGTTTCCCACGTGCCGAAATAAAATCATTTGTGCCCCAAAAGTTCCTCGTGCCGACAAATATACCATTTGCCTCATTTAATGAAGCTGCAGAGGTTTAACAAATAATGGGTGATCCGGAATGTCAACTGTAGGGTTTGGTGAACGTGGCATCGACAAGTAACACCATGATGATTATCCCTCTTGATTTCAAAAGACAAGATTTCTCCTGACGACAAATAGTCAACCTATGCAAAACATCGAGTCCCTCCTAAATATTTCTTTCCAGGAATCTCTCAGAAAGAATACAAACAGCCCTTTTTAGGACTACAACAGTCCTTTTAGGACTCTCCCAGAAATAGTACCAACAGTCCTTTCTGGGACTACCAGATCCTAGAAAGAATCCAATCACTAATCCCACCCTTTCTCACATTGTGCACGGGAACGTTGAAGCATCAAGATTTCACTTACGTTTCTTTATTTCACACATGATATTTGTGCTGACCATTTCTTCTAATCTGCGGCAGTTCGCTCCATCTTTGTGTCAACAATTTCCACATGTCTCACACAGGACACTTTCTACGACGGTGTCGGGATCATGGATGGAGATTGGAGAACACACGACACTACTGAGGTACGTTCATTGTGCACCAGACTCTAAACACCATAAGCGAAGTATTTCAAAAAGATTCATATACTTTTGAGAATGTCCATCAAAAACGATATATCGAATGTTGTGAATAAAAATGATAAGCGACTTGTTTTGGCTGAGCCTATTTAATAACAGCGCGTTATACCCGAGCGTGTCAGAGGGTCCTATGGTAGGTGGGGTCGGTAGAGGAGCAGTGGCGGATTTAGCTATTGCCAAGCTGTTTCTGATGATCCAGTTACGCCACTTTTGTACAGTGAGATCCCTAGGGAGCGGGGGTAGGACCCCCACCCCTAGATCAGCCACTGAAAGTTGAAAGTTCTGTACGTGTGATTTATCACGTTCTTCTGTCACTGCCAAAAATATCATCGAATGTAATATGCAACGGAACGAAGTATGAAATCAACGAGAAAGGAATGGGAAGGGTTGCAATAATAGTTTTGTCTGCCAAGGTGAAATTCAGGTGTGCCGACCAAATTCTCGTCTTGCCGACAAACATAAATCGTGCTCACAAAACGTGCCAAGCGCGGACGAAATGACACACGTGCCTCAGTAATGCGTGCCTTTTTCTTTTTCGATTTGTTGCGAAGCTGGGTTCGTCAAAATAAGCCATGGTCCGGAGTGTTAACTGTAGGGTTTGGGGAAAGTGATATCGACATAATGATTGATTATCTCCCTGGACTTCAATAAACAAGATTCTATTTAGGCTTATATATTCCTTGTATGATATATTCGCGCTAATATGCTTGTAGCATTTTCCTTTAATCTGCGGCTGATCTCTGTGTCAATCATTTCCCCTATGTTTCACACAGGACACTTTCTACGACGGCGTCTGGAACATGTATGGAGGGCGGAGAACACAGAGAACTACTGAGGTACGTTCACCATACCTTACACTCTGAGCAAAATACAAACAGAGCGTAACATACTTTTAAGAATGTCTCCCAAAATGATAAATTAAAATGTACATGGTGCGTGTAACTTCTCAGAATCGATACAATCTGTTTCGAATATTGCTCTACCAATGTGTACTGGATATATGCGGTGGTTAAAGATGGTGTCGTTGTTGTTCAATTTTAGAAGTTTGCATAGTAACACTCGGCATTGCCCCCAACATTGCAATTACGTGAAACACAATAATGCGTAACCATGCAACAAGAAATTGATCCATGTGAGATACGGACTTCCAATTTAGAAATTCTACGAACACAACCCTTCAATTGCAATATTCCCAGACCAATTGAGGTCGGTCATGATATGCCTACATGATATACATTACTTTGGCGTACGTCTTTTTCCCTTTTTGGCTTCTTTGATGCATGGTCACAAGGTCCAGGCGAGATACTAACTTGCAATATAGAGGTTGTGTGTAAACGATCTCTGAGTTCTTTTAACCAGCAGCAACGAGAACACACAAACTGAACATGTTTATAAGTTCATAGGTAATGCCCTCTCACAGAGTAAGTGGGTTAGTCGTGATATGCCATTGCTTTGACGGGTGTCTTCTTTTGTCTTGCCCTCTGTTGCAATGATAATTATGAATATGTAAGTAAAAGGTTTTCAACCCCTTTTAAACTAAAGCTCTTGTTATACACACATCTAATCATAAACATCTTTAAACACGTCTATTTCGTCATGATCTCAGATTCATGAAACGTTTCACAGGAACTTTGTAAAAATGGTTATAAGTTAAAGAGTCTAAAGTGATACGATTTTATGGGTAGAATACGTTTTGAATGTATTGGACGTTGCTGTTTAGAAAAAAACACCTTGAAAGATATTTGGGGTAACCACGACTCAGGAAATGTTCTAAACGCAATAACAAATTTTGCATACATACAAATCTAACTCATTTTATTTTTGATTAAACGAATCAAAAACTATTTTTGATTAAACGAATCTAAAACTGATACTTGTTTCGACCTCAACAATCTTGTACTTCAACAATTTGATCATTCCTGACATACTCATCATGATGAAGATGAAGTTCAATGTTGTCAACATCAATTCCACAAATCAAATGTGACCTTGGCCTTCCGCACGTTAGAGATACTATCGTAAATTCGTTATTATACAATGATAAGGCAGATTCTAAGCGGTATTGATTATTAGTACCGCTAGTATGGCTAGTATGCTTAATGTTGGATAATGGTTGTCATTTCTTCTTGACGTCTTAATAATCCACATCACCTTAATTTATATTGACAGTATTTACGGGCTTATTATGGCAATGCATTGCATCCCGCGATGACATCGCGTCTACCAGCCATACCGCCGAAGGCTATTCGGAGAGTTTGTTTTTACTAAATTATTCATACCATGGACCCTACAGAACAATCCTTCGAACATATTTCATAGACGGTAGAATGACCTCATAGTGTAGAGTTTCAGATTTTAATAATTTGGACCTACATTGTTCTTTCTTGCGGGTAAAAGATCGGAATTGAGATGAGGGTCTGTTGTAATTTTCAGGTGTGCCGTTTAAATTTACCCCGTGCTCACACAATCTCACGTATGGTTTTAAAATTGTCCTTGTGCAGATGAAATAATAATAATAATAATAATAATAATAATAATAATAATAATAATAATAATAACAACAATAATAATAATAAAATAAAAATAAAAATAATAACAATAAGAATATTCAATTCTTAGAGACGCATAATACCATTCAAATAGTCTCTATGCGTGTGAAAGTAAAAATTGATTATGTGAGAATTTGAAAATAACTAAAAATTATCAAACAGATGCGTCTTTAGTCTTGATTTGAATTGATTGAAGTCTGTCAATGATCTAATGCCTTGGGGGAGGTTATTCCATACTTTGGATGCCGTATTTGCAAAAGCTCTATTACCAAATGTCTTATATTTTACACGAATTTCAGAGAGAAAATTTTTTGATTGAGAACAAAGATTACTAGTAGGCTGGTATGGTTTGATGAGTTCAGTAAGATAGACAGGAGCATTTCCACATAAGCATGTCAATACAAGAGTGAGGATTTTAAACTGAACACGAGCCCTTATCGGGAGCCAGTGGAGACTAGGTGCCACATTTACTCAACAAAGAATGCATCATGAACATGATTACATAGCTCTTTTTTGATACCTGGTACATCTTCTAGGGACTAGGGTCACACACCAAATTAGCTGGCACATACGAAGATATACGGAGAAGTATTTATGAACGAACTGCACCAGGTTACAGGGGGTACGTATAGATGTTTTAAGGGGAGTCTCTCAATGTTTTGTTTTTTGGAGGGGGGGGGGGGGTTATCGCAAAAAGTAAGATTCAGGCGTGCTTACAAAATCTTCCTTCTTTCCCCCCCCCCCTTAAAAAATATACTCTTCCCTTAAAGCGTTCCTTGTGGTGGTTGTGGTGATGAAATGTCACATGTGCCTCATATACTAAATCTAGAGGTCAGATGTCTTAGGAATGATGCATGTTATAGGTCCTATTTCAACGAGACCATCCGTGTATGTGTGTACATGTAGGCCTATCTATTTTATCAGCAATACCGTCGCATCCTCATATACATGAATCGAAGCAATAACCTAGTGCCGGAGGTTGATTCGTTGTTTTGAGGAGTGTTTCTCAATTAATTATGTTTCTTTTATCGGCAAAAGTAAAATTGACTAAAATTTTCCTTGTGCGAAAAACGTCCATTATGTGGCGACGAAACGTTCCTCGTGCCGACCAAATGTATCACGTACCTAATTTACTTAACCTACAGATGTCTCACGAATAGTGCATGTCATAGGTCCATACGAGATACGGACTTGCAATCTAGAGGTTGCACGCACAAAACCTCTGGTTGGCAATACTCTCATATCAAGTGTATCAGTCGTCATACTTGC
Source organism: Arbacia lixula (assembly GCA_963669155.1). Taxonomy (NCBI): domain Eukaryota; kingdom Metazoa; phylum Echinodermata; class Echinoidea; order Arbacioida; family Arbaciidae; genus Arbacia; species Arbacia lixula. Next base: position 5,716 of record CAVLGW020000336.1, read on the forward strand.
CTTTAACACATTATCTATATTGTTTAATTCCATGATAATCATTAATAGGAGTAAGGAAATATATATTTCACCACTTGAAATGATCCCTCCATTTACACATACAATTCAGCCGTATCAATTATTGGTACCGCTTCTATACTGTGAAAAGGCTGTTACGTATCTTGATCTCTACCAATTGCCCATCACCCTTAACTACACAGAGCCAACGGCTTCGTGACAGGTTAATGTTTTATGCATCCACTTCGTGGGCAGAGTGGGATCGACAAGGCTTACAAAGAGATGCAGGATCAAGTGGCAGCATTAAGGTATATATATTGTGTTTTACTCATAAGCTGTGATCGCGATGAAGCTCATGAATAATGGTGCTGAACAGTTTGAAAGATAATGATTTTAATGATCATGATGATGGATTTTTTTGCCGTAGCCTACCACCAAAAAAAAAAACGTTCTATACGTGAGCGTGCCAGGGTCGTGTAGTGTGTATATCTGGTCACTGGACTCTTTCACATGATATTTGAAAATGTATTTATTTACTGGGAAACCTTCCGTCCTGATTAAGCCAAATGTTACAGGTGATTGACTGCTAGTTGCGTATTCTACAAGTTCCATCAAGCCCACATGCACAGTTGTATTAAGGATATGAAGGACTGTAAGTGTTTTGGGGAGTTTGTCAATTGGTTTCCCACGTGCCGAAATAAAATCATTTGTGCCCCAAAAGTTCCTCGTGCCGACAAATATACCATTTGCCTCATTTAATGAAGCTGCAGAGGTTTAACAAATAATGGGTGATCCGGAATGTCAACTGTAGGGTTTGGTGAACGTGGCATCGACAAGTAACACCATGATGATTATCCCTCTTGATTTCAAAAGACAAGATTTCTCCTGACGACAAATAGTCAACCTATGCAAAACATCGAGTCCCTCCTAAATATTTCTTTCCAGGAATCTCTCAGAAAGAATACAAACAGCCCTTTTTAGGACTACAACAGTCCTTTTAGGACTCTCCCAGAAATAGTACCAACAGTCCTTTCTGGGACTACCAGATCCTAGAAAGAATCCAATCACTAATCCCACCCTTTCTCACATTGTGCACGGGAACGTTGAAGCATCAAGATTTCACTTACGTTTCTTTATTTCACACATGATATTTGTGCTGACCATTTCTTCTAATCTGCGGCAGTTCGCTCCATCTTTGTGTCAACAATTTCCACATGTCTCACACAGGACACTTTCTACGACGGTGTCGGGATCATGGATGGAGATTGGAGAACACACGACACTACTGAGGTACGTTCATTGTGCACCAGACTCTAAACACCCTAAGCGACGTATTTCAAAAAGATTCATATACTTTTGAGAATGTCCATCAAAAACGATATATCGAATGTTGTGAATAAAAATGATAATCGCCTTGTTTTGGCTGAGCCTATTTAATAACAGCGCGTTCTACCCGAGCGTGTCAGAGGGTCCTATGGTAGGTGGGGTCGGTAGAGGAGCAGTGGCGGACTTAGCTATTGCCAAGCTGTTTCTGATGATCCAGTTACGCCACTTTTGTACAGTGAGATCCCTAGGGAGCGGGGGTAGGACCCCCACCCCTAGATCAGCCACTGAAAGTTGAAAGTTCTGTACGTGTGATTTATCACGTTCTTCTGTCACTGCCAAAAATATCATCGAATGTAATATGCAACGGAACGAAGTATGAAATCAACGAGAAAGGAATGGGAAGGGTTGCAATAATAGTTTTGTCTGCCAAGGTGAAATTCAGGTGTGCCGACCAAATTCTCGTCTTGCCGACAAACATAAATCGTGCTCACAAAACGTGCCAAGCGCGGACGAAATGACACACGTGCCTCAGTAATGCGTGCCTTTTTCTTTTTCGATTTGTTGCGAAGCTGGGTTCGTCAAAATAAGCCATGGTCCGGAGTGTTAACTGTAGGGTTTGGGGAAAGTGATATCGACATAATGATTGATTATCTCCCTGGACTTCAATAAACAAGATTCTATTTAGGCTTATATATTCCTTGTATGATATATTCGCGCTAATATGCTTGTAGCATTTTCCTTTAATCTGCGGCTGATCTCTGTGTCAATCATTTCCCCTATGTTTCACACAGGACACTTTCTACGACGGCGTCTGGAACATGTATGGAGGGCGGAGAACACAGAGAACTACTGAGGTACGTTCACCATACCTTACACTCTGAGCAAAATACAAACAGAGCGTAACATACTTTTAAGAATGTCTCCCAAAATGATAAATTAAAATGTACATGGTGCGTGTAACTTCTCAGAATCGATACAATCTGTTTCGAATATTGCTCTACCAATGTGTACTGGATATATGCGGTGGTTAAAGATGGTGTCGTTGTTGTTCAATTTTAGAAGTTTGCATAGTAACACTCGGCATTGCCCCCAACATTGCAATTACGTGAAACACAATAATGCGTAACCATGCAACAAGAAATTGATCCATGTGAGATACGGACTTCCAATTTAGAAATTCTACGAACACAACCCTTCAATTGCAATATTCCCAGACCAATTGAGGTCGGTCATGATATGCCTACATGATATACATTACTTTGGCGTACGTCTTTTTCCCTTTTTGGCTTCTTTGATGCATGGTCACAAGGTCCAGGCGAGATACTAACTTGCAATATAGAGGTTGTGTGTAAACGATCTCTGAGTTCTTTTAACCAGCAGCAACGAGAACACACAAACTGAACATGTTTATAAGTTCATAGGTAATGCCCTCTCACAGAGTAAGTGGGTTAGTCGTGATATGCCATTGCTTTGACGGGTGTCTTCTTTTGTCTTGCCCTCTGTTGCAATGATAATTATGAATATGTAAGTAAAAGGTTTTCAACCCCTTTTAAACTAAAGCTCTTGTTATACACACATCTAATCATAAACATCTTTAAACACGTCTATTTCGTCATGATCTCAGATTCATGAAACGTTTCACAGGAACTTTGTAAAAATGGTTATAAGTTAAAGAGTCTAAAGTGATACGATTTTATGGGTAGAATACGTTTTGAATGTATTGGACGTTGCTGTTTAGAAAAAAACACCTTGAAAGATATTTGGGGTAACCACGACTCAGGAAATGTTCTAAACGCAATAACAAATTTTGCATACATACAAATCTAACTCATTTTATTTTTGATTAAACGAATCAAAAACTATTTTTGATTAAACGAATCTAAAACTGATACTTGTTTCGACCTCAACAATCTTGTACTTCAACAATTTGATCATTCCTGACATACTCATCATGATGAAGATGAAGTTCAATGTTGTCAACATCAATTCCACAAATCAAATGTGACCTTGGCCTTCCGCACGTTAGAGATACTATCGTAAATTCGTTATTATACAATGATAAGGCAGATTCTAAGCGGTATTGATTATTAGTACCGCTAGTATGGCTAGTATGCTTAATGTTGGATAATGGTTGTCATTTCTTCTTGACGTCTTAATAATCCACATCACCTTAATTTATATTGACAGTATTTACGGGCTTATTATGGCAATGCATTGCATCCCGCGATGACATCGCGTCTACCAGCCATACCGCCGAAGGCTATTCGGAGAGTTTGTTTTTACTAAATTATTCATACCATGGACCCTACAGAACAATCCTTCGAACATATTTCATAGACGGTAGAATGACCTCATAGTGTAGAGTTTCAGATTTTAATAATTTGGACCTACATTGTTCTTTCTTGCGGGTAAAAGATCGGAATTGAGATGAGGGTCTGTTGTAATTTTCAGGTGTGCCGTTTAAATTTACCCCGTGCTCACACAATCTCACGTATGGTTTTAAAATTGTCCTTGTGCAGATGAAATAATAATAATAATAATAATAATAATAATAATAATAATAATAATAATAATAACAACAATAATAATAATAAAATAAAAATAAAAATAATAACAATAAGAATATTCAATTCTTAGAGACGCATAATACCATTCAAATAGTCTCTATGCGTGTGAAAGTAAAAATTGATTATGTGAGAATTTGAAAATAACTAAAAATTATCAAACAGATGCGTCTTTAGTCTTGATTTGAATTGATTGAAGTCTGTCAATGATCTAATGCCTTGGGGGAGGTTATTCCATACTTTGGATGCCGTATTTGCAAAAGCTCTATTACCAAATGTCTTATATTTTACACGAATTTCAGAGAGAAAATTTTTTGATTGAGAACAAAGATTACTAGTAGGCTGGTATGGTTTGATGAGTTCAGTAAGATAGACAGGAGCATTTCCACATAAGCATGTCAATACAAGAGTGAGGATTTTAAACTGAACACGAGCCCTTATCGGGAGCCAGTGGAGACTAGGTGCCACATTTACTCAACAAAGAATGCATCATGAACATGATTACATAGCTCTTTTTTGATACCTGGTACATCTTCTAGGGACTAGGGTCACACACCAAATTAGCTGGCACATACGAAGATATACGGAGAAGTATTTATGAACGAACTGCACCAGGTTACAGGGGGTACGTATAGATGTTTTAAGGGGAGTCTCTCAATGTTTTGTTTTTTGGAGGGGGGGGGGGGGTTATCGCAAAAAGTAAGATTCAGGCGTGCTTACAAAATCTTCCTTCTTTCCCCCCCCCCCCTTAAAAAATATACTCTTCCCTTAAAGCGTTCCTTGTGGTGGTTGTGGTGATGAAATGTCACATGTGCCTCATATACTAAATCTAGAGGTCAGATGTCTTAGGAATGATGCATGTTATAGGTCCTATTTCAACGAGACCATCCGTGTATGTGTGTACATGTAGGCCTATCTATTTTATCAGCAATACCGTCGCATCCTCATATACATGAATCGAAGCAATAACCTAGTGCCGGAGGTTGATTCGTTGTTTTGAGGAGTGTTTCTCAATTAATTATGTTTCTTTTATCGGCAAAAGTAAAATTGACTAAAATTTTCCTTGTGCGAAAAACGTCCATTATGTGGCGACGAAACGTTCCTCGTGCCGACCAAATGTATCACGTACCTAATTTACTTAACCTACAGATGTCTCACGAATAGTGCATGTCATAGGTCCATACGAGATACGGACTTGCAATCTAGAGGTTGCACGCACAAAACCTCTGGTTGGCAATACTCTCATATCAAGTGTATCAGTCGTCATACTTGCCTTTAACACATTATCTATATTGTTTAATTCCATGATAATCATTAATAGGAGTAAGGAAATATATATTTCACCACTTGAAATGATCCCTCCATTTACACATACAATTCAGCCGTATCAATTATTGGTACCGCTTCTATACTGTGAAAAGGCTGTTACGTATCTTGATCTCTACCAATTGCCCATCACCCTTAACTACACAGAGCCAACGGCTTCGTGACAGGTTAATGTTTTATGCATCCACTTCGTGGGCAGAGTGGGATCGACAAGGCTTACAAAGAGATGCAGGATCAAGTGGCAGCATTAAGGTATATATATTGTGTTTTACTCATAAGCTGTGATCGCGATGAAGCTCATGAATAATGGTGCTGAACAGTTTGAAAGATAATGATTTTAATGATCATGATGATGGATTTTTTTGCCGTAGCCTACCACCAAAAAAAAAAACGTTCTATACGTGAGCGTGCCAGGGTCGTGTAGTGTGTATATCTGGTCACTGGACTCTTTCACATGATATTTGAAAATGTATTTATTTACTGGGAAACCTTCCGTCCTGATTAAGCCAAATGTTACAGGTGATTGACTGCTAGTTGCGTATTCTACAAGTTCCATCAAGCCCACATGCACAGTTGTATTAAGGATATGAGGGACTGTAAGTGTTTTGGGGAGTTTGTCAATTGGTTTCCCACGTGCCGAAATAAAATCATTTGTGCCCCAAAAGTTCCTCGTGCCGACAAATATACCATTTGCCTCATTTAATGAAGCTGCAGAGGTTTAACAAATAATGGGTGATCCGGAATGTCAACTGTAGGGTTTGGTGAACGTGGCATCGACAAGTAACACCATGATGATTATCCCTCTTGATTTCAAAAGACAAGATTTCTCCTGACGACAAATAGTCAACCTATGCAAAACATCGAGTCCCTCCTAAATATTTCTTTCCAGGAATCTCTCAGAAAGAATACAAACAGCCCTTTTTAGGACTACAACAGTCCTTTTAGGACTCTCCCAGAAATAGTACCAACAGTCCTTTCTGGGACTACCAGATCCTAGAAAGAATCCAATCACTAATCCCACCCTTTCTCACATTGTGCACGGGAACGTTGAAGCATCAAGATTTCACTTACGTTTCTTTATTTCACACATGATATTTGTGCTGACCATTTCTTCTAATCTGCGGCAGTTCGCTCCATCTTTGTGTCAACAATTTCCACATGTCTCACACAGGACACTTTCTACGACGGTGTCAGGATCATGGATGGAGATTGGAGAACACACGACACTACTGAGGTACGTTCATTGTGCACCAGACTCTAAACACCCTAAGCGACGTATTTCAAAAAGATTCATATACTTTTGAGAATGTCCATCAAAAACGATATATCGAATGTTGTGAATAAAAATGATAATCGCCTTGTTTTGGCTGAGCCTATTTAATAACAGCGCGTTCTACCCGAGCGTGTCAGAGGGTCCTATGGTAGGTGGGGTCGGTAGAGGAGCAGTGGCGGACTTAGCTATTGCCAAGCTGTTTCTGTTGCTCCAGTTACGCCACTTTTGTACAGTGAGATCCCAAGGGAGCGGGGGTAGGACCCCCACCCCTAGATCAGTCACTGAAAGTTGAAAGTTCTGTACGTGTGATTTATCACGTTCTTCTGTCACTGCCAAAAACATCATCGAATGTAATATGCAACGGAACGAAGTATGAAATCAACGAGAAAGGAATGGGAAGGGTTGCAATAATAGTTTTGTCTGCCAAGGTGAAATTCAGGTGTGCCGACCAAATTCTCGTCTTGCCGACAAACATAAATCGTGCTCACAAAACGTGCCAAGCGCGGACGAAATGACACACGTGCCTCAGTAATGCGTGTCTTTTTCTTTTTCGATTTGTTGCGAAGCTGGGTTCGTCAAAATAAGCCATGGTCCGGAGTGTTAACTGTAGGGTTTGGGGAAAGTGATATCGACATAATGATTGATTATCTCCCTGGACTTCAATAAACAAGATTCTATTTAGGCTTATATATTCCATGTATGATATATTCGCGGTAATATGCTTGTAGCATTTTCCTTTAATCTGCGGCTGATCTCTGTGTCAATCATTTCCCCTATGTTTCACACAGGACACTTTCTACGACGGCGTCTGGAACATGTATGGAGGGCGGAGAACACAGAGAACTACTGAGGTACGTTCACCATACCTTACACTCTGAGCAAAATACAAACAGAGCGTAACATACTTTTAAGAATGTCTCCCAAAATGATAAATTAAAATGTACATGGTGTGTGTAACTTCTCAGAATCGATACAATCTGTTTCGAATATTGCTCTACCAATGTGTACTGGATATATGCGGTGGTTAAAGATGGTGTCGTTGTTGTTCAATTTTAGAAGTTTGCATAGTAACACTCGGCATTGCCCCCAACATTGCAATTACGTGAAACACAATAATGCGTAACCATGCAACAAGAAATTGGTCCATGTGAGATACGGACTTCCAATTTAAAAATTTTACGAACACAACCCTTCAATTGCAATATTCCCAGACCAATTGAGGTCGGTCATGATATGCCTACATGATATACTGTACATTACTTTGGCGTACGTCTTTGATGGTAATCATCAGTAGAACAAACTGCTTCAACCCCTTAATAATATGATTTCTCCATCATATTTTTTTTATCAAGTTCATGTATAGAGTGTATGAAGAAATACAAATACCAGATGTTATTCCCGCTAGCCAACTTAGAGAACATAGCGCAGCACACTCAAATATATGAGTGCGTCCATATATGTGTGTGCCTGTCTCTATCAACAAATACAATATCGTTGAATGCTAGGCTATATACATTAATCCAAGCAATAACCTATCACCGGGGCGCGGGAGTTGGGTACAAAAAGTTGCTTAAAACAGTGGTAAATGCGAGACATAGCAACGCAACTTACATGTAATTTTCAGTGGACTTGATCATGTTGATATGTCAAGCGTTATTTGCATTAATGCATCCCGATATTAATCGACGAACCTGGGATGTTGAATATACAGAATGATAATGATGATGATAATGATAATTTATCTTCATGAAAAATTTGTAATTTGTTCCCATAAACTACACGCCTTCACTGTTGCTCTTGATTAGTTAGCTTGTGGCTCTATTATGTTACCACTGTCTACTTTGAGCATTATTCGTCATATTTTGATTAATATATTCATTGACTCTGCGTGACCAGTGGCATGCACAAGACGGTTAAGCCATTTCTATGATATCATTGTCATGTATGAACAAGCATGCATCGTTATCAGTTGCAGATCGTCATATCCATTATTTACAGAATTGATTGCCTTAAACTACGATTTATTATCCTCTTAGAACAGGTAAACTCTCTAATAGCCTCTATTGATTTTAATTTTCTACTTTAAAATTGTACAGAAACGACTTGTACGGAGTGGAGCTCGATTGGAGAGAAGGTCAGATCTGAACGACAAACACTTGGCTAACGAAAGCGAAAGTACCTTGACAGATGCCGTTTCACCGATCGTATGCCTACCACTCCTGTTAATTGTCCTTCTCTGTGTGTTTGGACACGGGGTGGAAGCAACTTCTCATCAGCGACTGACCCTCACCGCGGGACAAACGGGCGTGATACCAATCCTCCATGAGTGGCCAACTAGTCTTCCTTCAGTGCCTTACCACACCATCGGCTATGAGGACATCGAGCGGCCATTCTACAGGGGCGGGCGGATGTATCCTGACGGCCTCAAGGTACATGGTCAACAGGACCGACTGACCGTGAGCTCCGTATACAACACCCAATCCCTCTCCGTCAACCTCACCTTTGACCCTGTGAAGGTTGAAGACGCAGGAATCTTCGTGTCGACAGTCATCTCCAGTGATACGAATATCGATCACTCTGCCTTCTACTTGAAAATAAACGTGAATGTCTACACCCCTCCAGATCCGGCGGTTTGCTACATTTCTCCTAGCCCACACAGCAAGCAATTATTTTACGCCGTCTGCTCTGCAACAGTTGGGAGTGGTGACACATCGATCACTTGCTTCCAGAATGGCGAAAAGGTACCGTACGATGAGCCGAACGTGGAGTACCCAGGTGTCCTCACGCGTAATAGCTGGGTCGTCATGATGTTTCCGATATCCTGCTGCTCATACGAAGAGGGGAGCGATGTCACAGAGGAGACGTGTGACGACTTCAAGTGGCCCCCTCCCACTCTTACAGTGAAACCTACTACACCATTACCCTCAAGCCCGGCGAGCTGCTTCATCATCCCGACCTCGTACGGCGTGCATTTGTTCCAAACCATCTGCTCGACAACGGTTGGCAGTAGCAATGCCGGTCTTGCTTGCTATCAGAACGGCCTGAAGGTACCGTACGAGGAGGTCAAAGGGGATGTTTCAGAGGTCTTCACGCTCAGGTTCTGGGTCACGATGACCTCCCCGATATCCTGCTGCTCATACGACGAAGAGAGTGCCGTCACAATGGAGACGTGTGATGACTTCCGCTGGCCCCCTGTCACGCCTCGGCAGAAATCAACGGCGATGTCAACACCTCCAGGAGACGATGGGCTGTTACCTACTAACGACGACTTTTCCACCGTGTCTGCTCCGAAGGGGTCGGCTTTGCGTATTCAAGGTGCATTTCTGACAATGTTGATCAATTTCCTAGTTGCTTTCATTGCTCGTAATATCTGACCGATTTTGATTAACGTTTTCAAACATTTTTGATAACCATATTCATGGTTGCTCTCGTGTTAATCCATATTACTCTGTACAAGAAAAAGTACTTAGAACGCTTACATTTCTGGCAATAGTTCTGCACAGTTGAGGTACTTGCTAGTTCCATGAAAATTCTATGTTGGTATTAATTCCCAGAAACTTGACATTATGAACCACTTCAATTTTCTTATTTGAATGAATTAATGATAAATTGGTATTTTTGCCTCCATTATTAAATAAACATTTTGTTTTGTTGAAATTAGGTATGAGATCATTTGCAGACATCCATTATTCAAGTTCTGAGTTGACTGTTTGATAGAAGGGCGTCATGTCTTTTGATACATAGATACTTGTATGATCTGCAAAAAATAAAAAGTTAAGTAATGGGGCGCTCATGGGCAGGTCATTTATATATATATATATATATATATATATATATATATATATATATATATATATATATATATATATATATATACATGTATATATATATATATATATATATATATATATATATATAAAGAAGACAAACAAATATATATATATATATATGAGAAAAAGAAGTAGTCCCAGAACCCTGGAGAGTTCCACATGTAATAAATTTAGGTTTAGATTGACATATGTTTACAAATGTAATTTGGTCACGTTTCATGCTAATAGTTAATAAACCATACTAAGGACAAGCCTCTTACACCATAGTTATACGATACACATTGAATATAGCTTTCCACGTAAAGGTTTTGTATAGCGGCTGTATAGTGAACTGATTAAAATGAGAAAATAATGTCATTCACGTTTATTAAGCTTTGTTTTGTATTTCAATCATCTTAGAGTCATCTGATTACTTTTACCAAATTAAAAACAGGTTGCAGAGGCTCGCGTAACTTCAGTGTTACTGATTACCACAAAATCATGTCTTCCATACATCAAATCCGCTCAAACGAGATGTGCCATTCTCTGAATCTCGTGTTCATAATTACAAGAGGCTATATTAACCCGTACAAGAAAATCTTATGAGTTTTGTTTGTTTGTTTATGTCTAGATATGTACATGTGTATATGAACGAATATTGGATTAACGTTTTCAAAATTTTTTGAAAGAACATGTAATGCTTTTTACATTTTTATATAGTTTGTATGGACAGGCTATAAAGGACCTGATTAAAATGAAATAAAAAATCACATTTATTGTTTGTATTTGAATCTAAGAATCATCTCTGATTACTCTTCGCACATTGGTATATTGCTTCGTTAGTGCGACGGAAGTGAGAGAGAAATAATGAGACTTAAAAGCAAAAGAAAAATTGAGAGGTCAGAAAGAAGAAGTAAGGAGGAAGAAGTGCATTTTTTCAAAGTTAGGAGAGAGAGAGAGAGAGAGAGGGGAGGGAGAGGGAGAGAGAGAGAGAGAGAGAGCCAACAGACAAAATGGCAAAGTTGAGATCGGCAGAATGAGGTTTATAGCACTTAATTCTTTGTCTGCCAGAAAAAAAAAATGCTGGTCTATAGAGTTTGTGTGTAACTGTAGTTGGCATAAAAAAGTTAAAGAAAGAACAAAAATAAAATGAATAATGACAAAGGAAAAAACAGGCGCGAAGGGAGAATATTAACCGACAGAAAATGTTATTGTATGTGTCAGGGATGATATCAATGAAACTTATGAAATTTACATTTTAGAATGTATGGGTTACGTGTTTGTTCCTGACTAGTCAATATCGGTTAGATGCCAGTTAATGTAATCGTGCTGCATGGGCGGAAATCCCGGGGGGGGGGACGGGGGGGGGGGTCGTGTCCCCCCCCCACCATTTCGAAAGGCGGGGACACAATAGCAAATGTCCCCCCCCCCCCACTATTTCCGTTCGTGTATAAATTTTTTTAGAAAACGTCATAACCCCCCACACCATTTCGAAAGGGGGGACACAATATCAAATGTCCCCCCCCCCACTATTCTCATGCGTGTATAATTTTTTTTCGAAAAACGTCATAACCCCCCCCCCACCCCCCCCCCCCGCCCCCCCCCCCCCCCCCCCCCCCCCCACTGAGAGCATTTTCAGAGACTGGCGGGATAAAAAAAATGAAGGAAAAAAAAACACCTCCCCAAAATCCCATCACTACCCCCCCCCCCCCCCCCCCCCCGCTCAGCTACTTCTTGAGGAAAAACATGTCCCCTCCACCTTCGGGGAGCGATTTCGCCCATGTCGTGCTGTGAACATACCAGAACTAGAGTTACAATAAACCTTTCATTTATTATAGAGTGCATAGTCGGTATGACCAGGATTTCTAGTCGGTATGACCAGGATTTCCTCCATATTGGAATACGGACATTCTAACTCGCCTCATAACCTATAACGAGATCCAAGTGCTATATCATGTCACGTAGTCAATCAGTGGGTGCTACAACTCTCTGTCCTGAGCTCTATGTTTTAGGCCCACTTCATTTGCAAGGTATGTGCCCCCCACTCCCCCCCCCCCAAAAAAAAAAAAAAAAAAAATCCCATCTGTCTAGAGTCTAAGTCACACATTAAATAATATTTCACTATAACTTCAATAATTGTCACAACCAGGGCAAAACGACCCC